>JABWIB010000018.1:128582-189363 GCA_016617825.1 Platyplectrum ornatum | reverse complement strand
GTCGGGGGGGTTTCGGTGTTGGGCAGTGCAGTTGGAGTATGCCGTGGGGGGGCTCTGAGTAGCGGTTACGGTTGGAGTAGGTCGGGGGGGTGGTTATTGGGGAATGCAGGTGATTATTAGTAGGGCTTATTTTCGGGGTAGGGCTTATTTTAGCCCTATTCTCATAATTAGGGTTAGGGCTTAATTTCAGGGTAGGTCTAATTATCGGGGAAACACGGTATATATGAATACCATACATCTTCCTCTCACAACATAAACTTCAATCCCTCTTCCATGTGCCATTAGAATGCTGGATATGTTAGATCCAGTGCAGTGGAAATGCGTAGCATGCACAGGCCTAGTCCCAAAATGCTAAACCTATCCTCTCTTAGCAAGTATAAAATGTCTCTTCTGCAGAAGTCTGGATCTGGTCAAAACACAATTTACAGTTTAAATTAAGTAAATATAAAAAAACTATTTACCAAGGACATTCAACCGCATTTCCTTTGCATCTGTTCCCAAATTGTTTTCTGCTGTTATAGTGTACAAAGCAGTATCATTTCTGCGAGACTGATGGATCAACAATGTGCAGTCTTCTTCTCCAACAACTTTGTTAACATGTTGATCGTACTGAACTGGCAATTTGTCATCAGGCTTGTTTGCAGGAGCTTTAAACCATTTCAAAGTAGGGAAAGGACAACCCTTTATCTTTGCTAGAATTTTGATGTCTGTTCCCTCTTCAGCTTCCAGAAATTCAGTAAGTTCAATTGATGGTGGACCTAATAAGAATCAGAAATTTTTAATTCTTTCAAAAACATTTGAATACATTTATGTATAAGAAAACATATAAACTGTTTTGTAAGGTAATGGTTCTAAAGTCTTGTCTTCTCTGGAATGCTGTTTTAATATTGTTTTACTGTATAAACGTCCTTGGTCTTCATTCCCTAACAACAATTTCCCTTTAGAACTACTATTACTATACTATTTACTTTTTTCTATGTTTATGTACACTGCAAACCTTACAATTTAATAATTTTTTTATTGTTTAATCCCTTATTGTACGCTGGAGGACTAAAATAAGAAACATATAAATTGATAATTTTTTTATTTAACACTTACACGTCTGGTCCTTCACAACAACAGGGCCTACAGTGGAAGATGGTTTGCTTTGACCAGCCTCGTTCACAGCTCTGACGCGGAACTCATATTCTGCACCTTCTTTTAAATCTTCAACAGTGAATTTAGTTTCTTCCACATCTCGTTTGTTACACTGCTTCCATGTCTCTTTTCCTTCGCCAGTGGGATCCCAGACTAGGCGTTCTATGATATAATGGGTAACAGGTGCTCCACCATCATTCTTTGGTGGTCTCCAAGTTAGTGCCACTGAATTCTTTGTCACAAGACCAACTTTAAGCCTTGTAGGTGGCTCAGGTGGATCTGTAAAGCAAACAGGTAAAATATAATTATTATCTATTATCTATAATTTATATATATAATATTTAAAATATCAAACCTCACTCATAGTAAATAAATAATAATAAGGATTGTTTACAATATTTTATTACACTTACGTATTGGATCTCTTGCTTTTGTCCTCTGGATAGTTGAAATAGGAGGTCCAGTACCAAATCTGTTTTCAGCAGTTACCCTGAAGAAGTATTCCTGTCCATCAATGAGGTCAGGTACTGTATATGAAGTACCTGCACAGTCAGTTGTAACTTTGCCCCATGATTTTCCTTCAACAGTTTTCTTTTCAATAATGTAGTTTCTAATTCTGTCGCCACCATCATTATCTGGGGCTTTCCATGTAAGTTTAGCGGTGGATCTAGTTACATCACTAACTTTAAGGTCCTTTGGTGGTCCAGGAGCATCTGTAGGGTAAATATAATATTATGTTTTTGCATGGTTTTTTTATCAACAAATTTCTAATTTCACAACATGCTACAAGTGAAAGATAACTAGTACAATAGTATTGCTTTTTGCCTTATAGTGTGGTCTTCATTTTAAAAATACATTTTAATAATACATATTTACAATTCAGAAGCAACTTTTCCAAGTCTTACCCAAGACATTAACTCTAACATTTGCAGTTTTCTGTCCAGCTTTGTTCTTTGCAGTGATAATGTACTTTCCAGAGTGTTCTCTGTTGCATGTAGGAATAATTACAACTGAAGTTGTATCTGTTGCTTCAACCTAAACATTTTCAAAATATGATGTTAGAATTTACATATATATGTATATATCAACAATCACCTGCCATCTTTAAATGAGAGAGAGAGAGGTGAAAAATTCACCTTACAGTTGCTATTTTATGTTCAATTAAAAATGGACTCTAGAATTGCGGAATGCTTGATCTGTACATAAAAGGAACTGTACTTTATATCATTACGTTAAACATTTCATACCTGTGAATCCACTGGAATATTGTGGACTTGATCCTATGTGTAAAGAAGACACAAAACAGTCAAAATTAACAAACACAAGTATCTGACTTAACTTTCAAAAAATCTGCCTTATTTAAGCATATCTAACCAAGTAGAACTGAATATTACCTTTATCTCTTTCTTTGCTGCTCCTTCAAATTCCCAAGATGTTTTGGGTACAGGGCGTCCACTAATGACAGCTGATATTCTAATTGTGGCACCAGCACGGACATTCAAAAGGTCTTGTGTTTTCAGATCAATGGAAATATCTGGTTCCTCTACAAGATGGCAGTTACATAAAAGTTTAGTTTGTTTTACTTACAAAGTTTTATAACACTTTCTTTGACTACATGACATATTCATTCCTTACCTTGTATTTCCTTCACTGGTATTTCACCGGTAGCATGACTTGGATCAGATTCACCAGCAGCATTAACTGCCTTAACTCTGAATCTGTATTTCTTAAGTTCTTTCAGGTTTGGAACTACACACTCACAGGTAGGGAACAGCTTGTCAGGTTCATTGACCTTTGTCCAGTCTGTACTGCCTTCTTCTTGCATTTCAACAATGTATCCCTTAATTGGACTGCCACCATCTTTATCTGGTTTCTTCCAGGCAAGAGACACAGTTGACTTGGTTTTGTCTTTCACATCTGGGCAAGATGGTGCCCCTGGAACATCTTTTGAAATAAGCAAAACATGTTTTTACTAAGATGTTATAAGTAGTAATTTTTTACTCCCATGTATGCTGATTTTTGCCATTGATTTTATGCCAACAATAATTTTAGAATTGTTTATGACTACTCTATCCTAACCATATTTATGAAAAATAATTAATAGTAATACCCTACAGTATAACATATATCCTCATACTTACAGATTGGATCTGCAGCCAAAACAGGATCTGATGGTTCACTTGGGGGGCCTACCCCAGCAGCGTTGACAGCCATAACTCGGAACTGATATTCTACACCTTCAATTAAGCGCAGTACAGTAAAATCCAGGCCTTTTACAGTAGGCTTTGTGACTGGAGCTCTGTTCACACGACCCCAATATACACCACCAACTTCTCTCTTCTCAAGCCAATAGCCAGTTATTGGAGATCCACCATTGTCCAATGGTGGTTCCCAGGACACAAGCATTGATGATCTGGTGCAGTCAGATACCTTTGGTTTTTTGGGAGCACCAGGAAGGCCATATGGATCTTTTATTACAACCTTGTCTGACAGACAGTCATCACTGGTGCCATATTTGTTAACTGCTCTAACTCGGAATTGATATTCTCCGTTAGTAATTAGGTTCCAGACCTGAAATAATGAATTAATGTAATTAACAATGTGTCTCAATCTTTTACTTTATTGTTTTACAATATTGACACATGCAGTTGAAAAACATTTTGTGTGGTACTATTAGTTAAAAACATAGAAAGTGACAGTCTAGTTGTTATCAAAAGATCAATAAAGAAAACAATAAAAATAAATTATCAACTGACCCCATATCTTCTGTCAACTACAATGCTGGACACTTCCTCCCAATCAGATTTTTTCTTGCTTGCATCTCGTTTGTCTATAATATAGTTTGTAATCTCACTTCCACCATTGTCTACTGGTGCATCCCAAATTAAGTAGCACGATTCAGCTTTGATGTCAGTGACTGCCAGGTTTCTTGGTGGTGAAGGGCGATCTGTTAACATAAATGAGTGTTAAAATTGTGTATCTGGGACCATAAAAAGTCTGTAGAAATTAACACAAATACTTACCAAATACTTCCAAATTTACANTGCGATAAGCAGATCCAAGTCGGTTGGAAGCTGTAACTACGTAAGTTCCCTTATCACCTCTCTGTGCACTGGGAATGATTACTTGTGTCTTAGCTTCACTCCTGGAGAGTTCCTGTTTTTCAGTCTTAAGGGCTGCCGTTGATTTGTCAATTAAGACATCATTTTTGGTCCATTCTATCTTTGGCATTGGAAGGCCAGTCACTTCAGCAGGCATGTTTACAGGCTCTCCTGCCTTAACTTTAATGGTGTCTCCTCTAACAGTCAATCGAAGGGTGACAGTGGGGGGAACTAGGGATCAGAAATAATGCAATATAAGAAGTTGCCTATGTACATCTCCAAAAGAACATAGATATAATTTCCTTTCTCAAATATTCAATTGTATTAAGTTATTAAGTACCTTCGTCATCCTGAATGACTACATTCAGGGGTAGAGAAGGTTCACTTTCCCCAATTTCATTTACAGCCTTGGCCCTGAATTCATACATGTGCAGCTCTGCAAGGTTGTCGACAACAAAGGATGTATCTGGACAGAGCCTCTTATTGCATCTCTCATACTCTGTTGCATCATGTCTTCGCTTCTCAATAATGTACCCTGTAATAGGGCTACCTCCATCATTACGGGGAGGTTTCCAATCAAGTGTGATGGTTGATTTTGTTCTCTCAGTGTATGTAAATCTCTCAGGTGAACCAGGAGGGCCTGCAATGAGAAATAACAATGTATCACACAGTTGATTTGAATTAATATAAAATAAATATATTTAAAAAAAAAAAAGCAAGAACAATATTAACAATTAATTTTACCTAGAGGATCAACTGCAAGAATTGGTCCCAAATCAACAGGTGGACCACAGCCATACTTATTCTTGCAAATGACACGGAACATATATTCTTGTCCTTCTAGAAGTCCTGTAATATCACACTTAGATCGTTCTGTTTCTATTGGCTGTCTCCAAATATGCATTTTGGCATCCTTTCGTTCAATTATAAATCCAGTGATGTCACTTCCACCATCATCAATTGGATCAGACCAATTCAGCAAGGCCATTTTTCTGTTTACCACAACTGGTTTAAGTTCTGTAACTGGGCCAGGAACATCTAATAAAGAATCACAGTACATTGTAAAGAATAGCACATAATCAAAAGTATTTATTTATTCTTTAGTGAAATAATAATTCTGTTAAATTATTGCCCAGTCTTTTTCTTTGTTTCAAACTTTCCTCAGAATTATTGACGTTATCACGCACATGCCAATGTCTGTTACTGGTATACAAACTGTTACTGATCTATACATAATATGCTCCTATTCAATGTTTCTGCACTTGTATATTTATGTGTGGGAATTTTCTGCTACTGTGTACTATTTACTGCTATAATAAAAAGATGTAAAAAAATAAAATAAATGATGTACTATAAAAATGATTTTTTTTTTTTCTTACCAAAGATCTCAACTCTTGTTGCAGCAGATTTGGTACCACTTTCATTGCTGGCAGTGATAATATATCTCCCATGGTCCTTTCTGTCTGTATTTGCAATGGTAAGTACAGATGAATTTCCAACATTGACAATCTCAGCCTTCTCTTTGTTAAGTTCTCCTTCTTCAATGGACCATTCAATTTTAGGTGCAGGTCTTCCATAAACCATGGCAGGGATTTTTAGAGTCTGACCAGCCAGAATTTGAATACCATCTTTTACAGAGAGATCCAATTCAATGATTGGAGGTTCTAAAGGTAAGTAAAAATAAACAGTTAATATGTATGGTTTTATGAATGTGGCACATATCACTATTCACCTTCATATGCACTTCATATCAATAAACAAAACAAAACAGCCCCCAAAAACAAAATAAAAACATACCTTGTGGTTCAAGAACTGTGATGGGTTCCGTTACACCTGGAGGCCCTTCACCAGCAGCATTCACAGCACTTACACGAACTTTATAATCGGCACCCTCTCTAATGCCTGTAACGGTGTACTTGCGAATTTTAATAGGTTTCTCTGTGCAGCGTGACCATTCATTGGAACCCATTAACTGTTTATCAACATAATATCCTGTAATGTCTCCACCACCATTATAAAGAGGGGGATCCCATTCTAACTCAATAGCAGATGAGGTTGTGTCAATAACTCTTGGACTTGGTGGTCCAGGAAGTACTATGAGGGAAAAAATGTCATTTAGTGAGGCAAGACATTAATGAAGCAAAAATATAGCTAAATGTATTTAGTTTGTTACTTACATATTGGAGATTGTGCAGTCTTTGGATCAGATGGTACACTAAACTTTCCAGCACCTCCTGCATTTTCTGCACACACTCTAAAAATGTATGTAAGGCCTTCCAAAAGGCCATCAGCTCTGACTTCTAGTGAATTGAGTAGGTTTCTGTTGACACGAGCCCAGTGAGTGCTGTTAATTTCACGTTTCTCAATCCAGTATCCCAAAATAGGACTTCCATTGTCTTTGGGCTCTTTCCATTTAACCAACATGCTGTTGTCTGTAACATCTTCAACCTCTGGCTTTTCTGGTGCATCTGGAGGGGCTGTAAATATACATTTATATATAGTATATGTTTTAAACAATCATTTTGATTTTTCATTTTGTAAAATAAATAGTACAGTGAAAACTTACTAAATGGATCCTTTGCAAGAAGAGGTTGAGACACACATGGTGGTCCAGGGCCAAATTTATTTTCAGCTGTAACACGGAAGATATATTCTTTGTCTTCAATAAGTTTGGGGACTGGATATTTTAGGTGTCTTAATGTAGATGTCACAACAACCCATCCAATTTCAGCCTTTGAATTGTCTTTCTTCTCCAAGATGTAATTTAATATTTCACTTCCACCATCATCCAATGGAGGCTCCCATTTGCAAATAACAGAGTTCTTTCTAACTTCATCAAATGTAAAGTTCACAGGAGGACCTGGTGTATCTGAAATGTATGATGAACACAACAAAAATAATTGTAGATTAAAGTACCAAAATACATAAAGACATAATAGAGAGGGGAACAAATATATTTTGTAAAAAACAATCTACAAAACATATATTTACTTACCTAATACGTTTACTTCACATGTAGCTTTGGCAACACCATGGTCATTTTCAACCTTGATTGTAAATGTGCCATGATCAGCCCTAATTGAATCCCTGACTGATAATTCAGATTCTCCATTTCTGCTGTTGTCAACAGTCAAACGCTCTGGCAGACTAAGGTGGAATGGCTCATCTTCAACAACTTCACCTTTCTTTCTTCGAGGTACTATTTTTTGCACTCGTTTCTTTATCTCTTCTGGTCTAATGACTTCATCATTTCTTAGCCAAGTAATAGTTGGGTATGGTGATCCAGATATACGAGCATCCAATGTAATCTCTTCTCCTTGTCTAACTGAAAGTCCAGATTGCAAACTGCCTGCAAGGAACACTTTTGGAGGATCTAAGTGAAAATAGAGATTAGAGTTTTTAATTGATCTGTGATTTATTTAAATCCAACAATTTTGTTTACCTTTTCTATTTTTTTTTATTGTTAATGTTTTATTTACTTACCCATTGGATCCACAGCTTTAATTCCAGGGGTGACACGAGAAGGCTCACTAATTCCAGCAGCATTTTCTGCGCGTACACGGTACTGATATTCTTTTTCTGGTTCCAAGCCTTTCACAGTGAAGGACAGTACAGGTACTAGACACTCATTACATCGCTCCCACTTTTCACCACCTTTGGGTATCTTTTCAATGATATAGCCCATTATCTTGCAGCCACCATCATACTGAGGAGGTTTCCAGGTCAGCGTTATGGATTTTGAAGTTGGATTGCTAGTATCAAGATCAACAGGTGGATCTGGCCGCTCTGTTTAAGCATAATGACAAACAATGATTACAGCTGTGTAAAAAGTCATATGTTTTATATGTATATATAAATTATGATGTAACGTACGTTTGGCGTCTTCTGCAATAATGGGGTTTCGGAGTTCAAGATACTCTCCTCCACCAATTTTATTTACAGCCTTGACTCTGAAATAGTATTCTCCGTTGGGTATCAGATCTTTGATGTTCCATGTTAATTTGTTCTCTCCAGACATCACTGGAGTGTAAGTTCTTCTCCCTGCTTCTCTTCGCTCAAGAACATAGTGGAGTATAGGAGTTCCACCATCATATTCTGGAGGCTCCCAAGAAACTTTGCAAGTGTTCTTGGTAACATCATTAGCTTTGATGTCTTTGCATTGCCCAGGCAGACCTTTACAAACATAAAAGCATGTCAACAACATATTTTGTTACATTATTGACTCTAATATTTTGTTTTAAAAATAATAGTAATTACCTATGACTTTAACGTTAATTGAACCTGTGGTTGAACCTATTTTATTTTCCAGTGTAATAGTATATACTCCGGCATCTCCACGTACAACATTGGCAACATCTAGAGTAGCAGATACAAAGTCACTCTTGGATGTTACTCTGTCGGCTATTTTGACTTCCCTTCCATCCTTATGCCAGCTAATAGTTGGAGTTGGCACAGCTCTGAATGGTACTGAAATGTTAAGTTTTTCTCCTTCAACAACGATAATATCCTGAGTTTTCAAATCAATTGTCGGGTTACCTATATGGAAAAAAATATATATTTATATATATATATTTATATCTCATTTAATTTAATCAGAATATTTTCAATTTTTTTAAAAACTGTAAGATATGATAAATATACTCACAGTCAGGATCCTTAGCAAACACATTCTCTGAAATCTCAGATGGTTCACTAGCGCCGATGGCATTTACAGCTCTAACACGAAGCACATACTCTTTGTCAGGAATAATGCCTTCCTCTGCTTTGTATTTCAAGTCTTTAACTGGACGAGAATTGATTCTCATCCATTTTTCAGTTCCTGCCACGCAAGCTTCAATGTGATATCCAATAATGGGACTACCACCATTTTTCTCTGGTGTTTTCCAAGCAATAGAGATGTGGTTTCTGCTGGCATCAGTGACATGTAACTCAAGAGGAGGTGATGGGGGACCTGTAATTAAATTTGTTAGGATCATTTAGAAATTATTTTGTAAATCATCTACATTGATTATTTGAGCTTTTACTTACTTGTAGGGTCTTCAATAGCCAACATATCAGTAGGTTCACTTGGGTGACCGACACCAGCTTCATTTTCTGCGCGAACCTGGAATTGAACCTCTGTACCCTCGATAACATCTGTTACTCTATACTGACAATCAGGTCCTGTTGTCCGTCCAGCCTTCACCCAGCGTGTGGCCATTTTTTCTTTCTTTTCAATAACATATCTGTTGGTGTAATAAAGATGACAATGAAGCACAGCAATGAACAATAGGAGTATCAAATTATATGCGTGTGTATTTTCATGGCTAACCTTTGGATGGGCCTTCCACCATCATTCTTAGGGGCTTCCCATTTCAGTTCTACATGTCTCTTTGTTACATCAACCACTGTAAGGGCATAAGGTGGTCCAGGAGTAGCTATAAAATACAAATGATTGTTAAATAAATCATATATTTATTACAGTAATTTTGAAAATATTGTTGCAATCAACCATTATTCAGTAAACACAATTACAAATCAATTCATGATTATTATTTCAGAATGATTATAATCTAACTACTTACTGAAAGTATCCTTGGCCAAAACTGAATCCTCCAGCTCACAGTAGTCACTTTGTCCGACTGCGTTTTCAGCAGCTACACGGAACACATACAATGAACCTTCAGAGAGTGGTGTCACTGAGCATTTTATGTCTTTAACTGTGGTATCCACTGTCTGCCAGCCTTTACGTCTGACATCTCTCTTTTCAACAATATAGTTGGTAATAGGAGAGCCTCCATCTCTTTCAGGGACAGTCCATTTCAGATCTGCAGTATTCTTGGTTATGTTAATAACCTCAAGCCAGCGGGGTGGAGTAGGAGGGTCTAGGAAATAACACAAACATAATTAGTACATTAGGCACTTAAAGAAAAATGGCATGTTATCTGTTATCTGAAATATTATAAACTAGGAAAAACTTACTCAGTCTTTCCTTGCAGAGTACAGGGTCACTGGGTTCGCTAGGTTCACTTTCTCCAGCTTTGTTTACTGCTCTTACTCTAAATGAGTACTCCTGCTTCTCCATTAGACCTTTCAGGAAGTGTTCTGTGGTTGGAATGCCATCAGCCACTCTGACCCATTCATCAGTTCCAGTCTTCAGCAGCTCAATGATATATGACTCAATTTTGGCACCACCATCATGTTCTGGTTTCAGCCAGTTTAAGAATGCAGATGTCTTAGCCACATCTTTCACATTTGGCTTGCCTGGAGCCCATGGTGGATCTATATCACAAAAACAAGTAAAAACAAAGACCATTAAAATGATATAAAATGATGATAAAACTGAACAAAATGTTCCATAAAGGTGTCTGCAAATTCATATGATATCTTAAGATGAAAACATACCAATTGGATCTTTAATCAATATGGGCTCAGTCTCGCGACTTGGTTTTCCAGGACCTGCAAGATTTTCTGCCAGCACACGGAACTGATACTTCTTTTTATTTGTAAGGCCTTTCACTCTGTTAAATAAGAGAATATTTATTTCATTACAAATATACATTTGCAATGCATATATTTGAATAATTTTAGTTACATTAATGAAACCTCAAATGAATATTAAGTGAAAGTGTTTACCTGTAAGTTGGCTCCTTTACCGGAGTCTTGTTGCACTTGACCCATTTCCCAGTTTCTGGATCCAGTTTTTCAACCCAGTATCCAGTAATTGGGCTTCCACCATCTTCATCTGGTTCATTCCAGGACAATGTCACTGAGTCTTTAGTAATATCTGAGGGTTCAAGACGAGTTGGTGGACCTGGTGGATCTGTGGGACAGAATCAACATGCATTATTGTAAAGTCACAGATCTTTAGGTTCCACATATAAAAGCTTTAGTTGAGCTATAGTGCACAAAAATAATAGTATAATCATACCGAATGAATACTTGGCTATCATTGAGATAGATTGGACTGGCTCTCCAATACCGTACATATTTTCAGCACTGACTCTAAAGATGTATTCTTTAAGAGGTGTTAATTTTGCTGCCTTGAAACGTGTTTCTTTAATGGTTGATGACAGTTTGTTCCAGAATTTGCTGTCTCCAGCAGACTGTTCCAGAATATAGTTAGTAATCCTTGAACCACCATCGTCTCTGGGGGGATTCCAAGTGAGGACACAGGATTCATTGGTAATTTCAGAAATGTCAAATGCAGCTGGAGGTCCAGGTTTATCTGTGTTCAAAAAGATTAAAATTNAAATGTATATTTGTAACCACAATCCATATGCATATGTTAAAAGATAAAATTAAAATTGTTGATATATGCTAATGCTAAAGTGTTGTACTGTGTGTAAAATCATATTTCTGATTTATGCTGCAGTACTTTGTTGGCTACAAATTACTTTTTGCCTAACCTTAATCTGATATATGTCATAATATATATGTTTTCATACCTAAAACATTGACTTCAACAACTGCTGTAGCCCGTCCAGAGCTATTCACAGCCTCAATTATATAGGTTCCGGAGTCGCTTCGTGTGCTGTCTGCAATTATAACTCTAGAATGTCCAGGTTTTGCTTCAATAGTTATTCTCTTGTCAATTCTTAGTAAGGAGTCTGCTTTGTTCCATGTAATCTTAGGCTCTGGCTTTCCAGCAATTGTAGCTGGTAGTTCGATCTTGGTTCCAGCCTTCACTGTTATGCCAGCTATCAATTTTACATCTAGGAAAATTTCTGGTGCCTCTGTGTTAAGAAAATGATATATATATATTAGTAAAATACAATGTATGCATCACAAACATTTACATTTTAATCTGTACACATATGCTACTATAATGCTGCATACCTTGGGGATCTGTAGCCAGGATATCATCGGTTGGTCTGCTTGGTTTACTGGCACCCATTCTGTTGAGTGCTTTAACCCGATATGCATACCACTGGCCTTCAGTCAGATTGTCCACTTGCATTCTGGAGAAAAATAGTATATAAATAAATTATTTCAAATAGTCTAATAGTGTTCTAAAATGCACCTTGATGTCACAAGTCAGACGTACTTAGTTTCTGCAACAGAATCTCCACAAATTTCCCATTTGTCTGTACCACGTTGGCATTTTTCCACAAGATAACCCTTAATGCGTGAGCCACCATCATATTTAGGTGGTTCCCATGTGAGGAAAATTCCTTTAGAGGTTGGATCTCTCCATTTAAGATTTTCAGGTGGGTCGGGAACAGCTGTAATATGAGAAGAAGATCAGCACAAAATCTAGCAGCTTCATAACCGTTACTAGACATTTCGGGCAGAGGGATATTAAATCTATCCTTAAATGACGGAATGAAATGAGACCTACTTGCTGGTGCAGACATGTTCACTGGTTCATCAATGTAAGCTGGCTCTCCTGGTCCACATTTGTTACAAGCTGAAACTCTGAACAGATATTCTTTGCCTTGGATTAGGTCAGATACTGTGAATTCTTGGTCAATGACATTTTCTATAACCTAATAACAAAATACCAAATATTTGTTAATTATCTGTATTTTTTATATGTAGCTTCTTGGTTATATTAGAAGTAATTCATTTGTTAAATTCAATGTAATACACAGAACTGTTACACACCCTTGCCCAAGTCTTGCGGTTGACTTCACGTTTTTCAATGAGGTATCCGATAAGTGGGCTGCCACCATCATTCTCAGGTGCTTCCCAAGATAAGTTTACAGTGCTTCTTGTGAGGTCTCCAATCTTGAGCTCTCTTGGAGCACTTGGCCGAGCTGCAAAAGTTTTTAGATAATTTGGTTTATTAAAAAGCATGAAAAATACCTCTATCAAAAGTTTCTTTATATAATAAAGTTAATTATAACTTACCAATAACATTGACATTAATTTCTCCAGACACTGATGTCACAGTATTTTTAAGCTCTAATGTATAAATTCCTTTATCAGGACGTTCACTTGGAGAAATAACAAGTTCAGCAAATGTAGCAGTTGTGTCTAATTTAACACGGTCATTGCTTTCCAGGACTGTTCCATTCACTGACCATACTGCATTTGGTGTTGGGTAGCCAGTGATAGGAACATGTATTTTAAGGGGCTCAGGGACAATCACTTCAAGTCCATCTTTGAAAGCTCTCAGGTCCATTGTGGGTGGTGCTAAGGAAATGAAATAAAGAATATATGGTAAAGTATGGTGCTTAAGTACTGTATATGGCATTAATTCATTTCCAGTGCATTATGAAAAGACATCCTGCAATACACTCACAGTGAGGATCGTCTGCTGTAAGAGGTCCTAGACTTTCAGTAGGATCTGATATGCCAGCTGCATTTTCTGCAGACACTCTATAATAGTAATTGGCTCCAGCCTTCAATCCAGTAACCTGTTATAATCAACATATTCCATCATTACTAACATATATGAAGCTACAGATAATAAATCAAGTTCCCTAAATTAGAGCTAACATTAATAACTGTGCATATTATTGTCTGTAACATTATAAGTTATAGTAAAAGTTTCAACTTATAAGTGTTTTTTTTATTAATACAATAAGCTGCAATAAATATACCTTGTATGTAAGATCGGGAGCAAGTCTCATGTTACAGCGAATCCATTTGTCTGTGCCTTCTTCACATCTTTCAACAATATAGCCCAATACTGGACTTCCTCCATCCTGCAAAGGAGGCTCCCATGCAAGCTGAACTGATGCCTTGGTTTGATGTGAATGGGTAAGATTGATTGGAGGGCTTGGTTTTTCTAAATAAGTTAAATGAACAACTTATTAATCATTATCCACACTTATTTTTGAGTTAAAAATATATCAGTTGGAAAATATGCATACCAATTGGATCTCTGATCATTACAGAGCGTGTAGCAGCACTTGGCTTGCCAACTCCAGCTTGGTTTTCCGCTCTGACTCTGAAAATGTATTCCTTGTTTTCCACTACATCATTGAGAGTAGTTCCCAGCTCATCTGGTTTTGTAATCACAGCAGTATCCCATTTGATTGAAGCTCTGTCACGCAGCTCAACAATGTATGCTGTTATTTCAGATCCACCATCGTACTCTGGTGGTTCCCAGGTGAGTGATGCACCAAAGCGATTGACATTGCACACATCTACGTTCAGAGGAGGTCCTGGGACATCTGTATTAAAGGTAATAATTTGGAATATATCAGAATACACAACACAGGCTGAAATAAAATGGCAATAATAAACATTTGATATGATACATACCATACTTGTTCTTAGCTTCCACAGGTTTGTCAGTTTCCACTGGTTCACCAGCGCCAACTCTGTTCTTTGCACTGACACGGAAGAGGTATTCTACACCTCCCTTCTGAAGTCCAGTGACTGTGTATTCACAGCTGTCTGCATGGTCAGTGACTAGGACCCAAGTCTTACGTTTAATATCTCTCCTTTCAATGATGTAGCCAGTGATCTTACTACCACCATCAGTCTCAGGCTCTTCCCAAGCCAGGCTGACTTCTCCATCATATGTATCAATGACCTCTAGATTCCTGACAGGTCCAGGGACATCTGAAATAATTTTGTTTTTAAAGTTATTAGTTACAACTACTAGATTAAAGTAGTGTCCATTATTATTGACTGTACTGGAGGAATCTTACCAATGACATCTAGGTTGATATGTGCCTCTGCCTTGCCATGTTTGTTCTGCAGTATGATTGTATAGCGCCCTCTATCAGCTTTCTTTGTTTCAGGAATTCTGAAGCTTGTGGCATTTGCTGTAGTATCAACGTGCATGTCAGGTAAGGTCTCATCTTCCCTGCGCCATTCAGCTTCTGCTTTTGGATAGGAGTCGTATGGCACTGACATTGTAAGTGGCTTCCCAGCATCTATAACAATATTCTGGTCTGCTGCCTTGATCTTTGGTGCGGCTATTGAAAATAAGACAATACATTAATTAAATCATTTTTCTTTTATATCCTTGTATTAGTCTCTCTGTTAAATTGTTCCCAATACCATGTATGTGCTCTAATACATATTTTCATATAATAAATTATTGATATTGATAAGGGTTTTGTTAAAAACTGGCCATTTCCTCTTAGTCAATGTAAAGTAATGGCATTGCTTCTTTCACTCTGCATACTTAAATCAGAAAAGCTTAGATAGGTGAGTTGTCTGAAGTCTATATTTATGAGGACAATTTGGGATCTAAGCCAGTGATTGTAGATCCCTCTCTATCATTTGTTTGGGATCCAAATACAAGAAAGCAGAAGTCTGGATCTAGGGCTAGTGTATATCTATTTAAAAAAAAACATATATACTGTACCTGCTAATTCCAGTTTTGCTCTAGCTTCTTTATCCTTGGCAATAAATCTGTATTCACCCTGGTCACGAGGTCTAATTTCACAAACTTGCAGTCTGTGGACTTTTCCTTCGCTCATCATTTGATGTTTATCTCCCTGGACGATGATCATATTGTTTCTCAACCACTTGACTTCCACTCTGTCCTTATTCAACTCAGCCTCAAAGATAACATCTGAACCTGGAGCTTCATAGGCATCAAGTGGTGGCCTGATAATCTCAATGGGGATTTCTATAAAGAAATTAACCATTTAAAGGTAAGTATTATTTGCAGTGAGTGAACCTCAATGAAATTAAATGAAAATAAAAAATAAATTAAATTCTGTACCTTCAACAAAAAGTCTTGCTCTAGATTTTCTCTCATCTACTCCGCAAGAATATTCACATTCATCTTCTGGTCTGCAGTCTTTAATAATAAGCCTGTGAAGGCTTCCATCTTTCTCAAATTGATATCTTAAAGAAAATATAAAGTATGTTAATAATGTTGGGAAGTTGGGAAATAGTTTTTTTCTTAAAATAATAATGAACCTGATCCAGACTGATTGCTAAGAGCTGACAATGCCCTCTTTTTGCAGTTACTCATGCACATTTAGCAGACTTTTAGCACTTATGCACTGGTATTCTCAGTGACTGTACAGTAAGAGCTGGATTACTCTCTTAGGTGTAATCCAGATTTCTGCTCAGCTCCTGTTATGTGGGGATGGTGTGGCAATATTAAAGTAGGGTCATTTGGTCAGAACTGAGTGCCGCACAATCATTAGTCTGGATGCAGTTCAATACTATTACATGTGTCTTACTTTTTGTTCTCTCTAAGTTCTCGTCCATTTCGATACCATTTTACTGCAGCCTTTTCTTTGGAGAGCTGACAAGTAAATACAGCATCCTCAAATTCAATAACTGTTTGGTCTTGGAGATGCTGAACAAAATCTGCTGGGGCTTCTGTAATTAAAAGCTCTGCTACTGCTCTGTCTTGTCCAGCAATGACAGTGTATTCTCCTTCATCAACAAATCCACAGTCCTTGATTATTAGGGAATGCTTGTATTTATCAACCTTATACAAAACTCTTCTGTCCAGAACTACTTCTTGCCCATTCTTCATCCACAGGACAGTTGCATTTGGACGATTGACTTTGCAGCAGAAAGTGACAGATTTTTTCTCCATTGTTTCAATATCTTCGATAGGCTCAACAATTCTCAAGTCCTCCTCTGTAGTAAGAATAAAAAATAATTGACTACATTGCCATATGGAGCTCAAGAAGCTTAAGAATTAATAAATGTGAATACTAGCTACTAACCTTGTACAGTTAAAGAGGCAGATGACTTGACTTGTTCACCTCTGTGGTTGGCCAGTGATACAGCGTATGTGGCTTGATCATCCAGTTGAGCTTCTCTGATTCTAAGTGTATAAACCAAGTCCTTATGTACTATGACATATTTTGAGCTATCAAATATTGCTTCATCATTCTTAAACCACTTGGCCTTGGCCCCTTCAGTGTTGACTTCACAGTTAAAGACAAGTTCTTGTCCTTCTTTAACATTTTGGTCCTTAAGAGGAGTGATGATTCTAAGTCTCTCTGAAAAAAATAATATTCATGGTTTTACACAATGCATTTTTTTGAATTACTGTACAATAAACATAACAAAAAAAAAAAAGTATATTCTAATATGTCATTTTATCATTGTTAATATCATAAACATCTAACTGCAAAATGTAACCGAGCCAAAGGCTTTCAATCCTGGTTGACTGTCATCATAATATGTCTTTTATATCTGTCGACTGTAATCATCTAAATGACTTTTTAATATTTACTTACTTTTATGAAAACAACTTTTATAATAATTATAATAATTTTTAGAATAATGAATTTAGTTTACTGACAACTTACCAATGACTTTTAGGTCTGCTGGTGCTCTGGATTGTCCAATCATGGCAGCATAGGTGCCTTCGTCTTCTTTGGGTACTGAATCCTTGACAACAAGAATCCTTTTCTTGCCATCAGAAAAGATGTCATACTTATCACCAGACTCAAGGACTGTGTCACTTTTTACCCATTGAACTTCAAAGGCATCTTTTGAAACAGAACAGATGAATTCTGCTCTCTCGCCCTCCAGTACTTCAAGATTCTGTGGTCTGGAGATAAACTCTGCGGCAAGTTCTGAAAAGAATACAATATGTAATTAGAAAACCACACTGTATGACGATTCTTGAAGCTTCCTTAATGAATTTCAGTGAAATGTATTACCTTTAATTCCAAGTTTGCCTTTTGTTTGAGAACTTGGCAGTCTGCAGTTGTATTCTCCAGCATCATCCAAGCGGATATTATGAATGATCAAAATTCTCTTTCTGCCCTCAGCAATGTGTTCATACCGGCCACCATCAGGCAACTCATCGTCTCCTTTAAACCAGGCAACATCAGCACTGGCCTTTGAGACCTCACAGACCAGTTTCACAGATTCTGATTCAGAGGCTTCAATATTGGGGAGATTCTTTGTGAAAATGGCTTCTTCTTCTGCAATTCAATACAGTAAATGATATTTAGTTTTTGGCCAGTCTAACATGTATGGATTCATGATTGTAGGATTATCAATATGGATTAATTTTTATTTTATTGTAATGTATATTTTATCCATGACATCAGATGGGAGAGCGAATTAAATAGAGATCAAATAGATATCAGATGTGTAGAGTGAGATTTATATACTNTAGTACATTGGATGAATTAAGAACAATCAAATGTTTTTCTCTATTGTCTTACCAATGACTGTAAGCAGTCCAGAGGTTCTAGCCATTTTTGACTCACAGACATATTCGGCTTCATCATCAAATACACATTTGTTCACCACTAAGGCTCGTGTGACTCCTTTGGATATTATATCATACTTTTTACCCTTACGGATTTCAATTCCATCTTTGAACCAGCGGACCTTTGTTGGGAAGAAATTTTGTCAGCCAATTAAAAAAACACAGGATCTGTTGTTTATGAAGAGTTAAAGAACAGAATGTCAGTTTAACATACCTTAGCACTTTCTCTGGAGATTTCGCATTCAAAGCGGGCTGTTTCCTTCTCTTTAACTTCAAGATCAGTAAGAGGTTTGCTGAACTCCACAAATGGAGCTGCATAAGAAAGAAAATATTATACTTTCTACTTGTGACTACATCTATATTATGTAAGCAATCAATACTGAGCAACCAAGTACTAATACAGATATTACTAATAAAAGTAACAACTACAATCACAGGAAATGATAAACTGTTTAAGGAATATTAATCTTACTGTACACAGTAAACAACTTACGCTCAACGTTCAAGAATGCAGATGTTTTGAAGTCCTTGGCATCGCATGTGTATGTTCGAGCATCATCCAGTGTGCAGCCATGAATGATAAGTTTTCTGACTCTGCCATCAGCGACAATGTCATACTTCTTGGTCTTATGAATTTCTTGTCCGTTCTTAAACCATTTAACCTCAGCATTCTCTCTAGAAACTTCACACTCAAGTACGGCAGTGGCTTCCTCTTCAACGGTTTGGTCCTCAAGAGGTTTGGTAAATTCAACTGGAGGTTCTGCAAGTTTAAGCGAGTTGTTAGTAAATTGTCCTGTTTTCATATTTTCAAAGACAAAGATTTAAAATTAACACATTACCTTTAACAATCAAGTTGGCCTGAGTCTTGAAATCCTTTGCAGTGAGGGTTACTTCTCCAGCATCTGACAACTGCAGGTCCCTGAGTGTAATTGTGTGAACTCTTCCCTCAGCACGTGTGACAATCTAGCAATTAATTGATGCAACATATTTAGTGGACCATGAAGTCAGAACTTTCATAAAAATACTGACTATCCCTACAACACAAACACCCTCAGATGGAAACTTGAAATAAACATTGCTAACATAGACTACAGTAACATTACATTTACTGTAATTTTCTCTAATGAGTTATACATTATTATTATTATTTAATACTACTGACTACTTTTTTAACAAACAAAAAACATGTTTATACTTATATTTTCTACATTTATTTTACATAGTTCAAAAATTGTCACATAACCATTGGGTATCATTTAATTATTAAATTTTTTAATTACTTAATTCATTGATTAATTTGTGATTAATTAAATAATTAAATATTTAAACATTCATACAGTATCAGATTATGTTAGCTAATTAGTTCTGTCAACTTAGAGGGATGTTTTTAAACGGCTTAGCCCTCTGGTATCTTGAAATGTAAAAGGAGCACTTGAAGTTAGGTTAAAAATAGCTTTCAGGAGAGGACCAGGAGTGCAAATCTGGTCACAAAGTTATGCTGTCAATTGCCTGAAATGGAATTTTAAGCCTGCTAATCCCCATATATGCACAATCCCTAACTATATGTCATCAAGGAAAGGAGAACTAAGAAATCACAGCTATAAAAAATGTAAAATCATGGCAACATTATTACAATAAATATTTGAAAAAATAAATTCATGAATAAGGCAAAAAGTTACTCAAAATATAATCGATGTGTATATTTTGATTATTTGATTAATATTATCTTAACCACCACATATTTCTAGAATTGTAAAAAAAAAGAGCAAATGCTATTCAATTATTTAACAAGTAAAAAAATACATTGTGCAAACATTTTGATTTGTGCTTTATTATATATGCATTTAAAGCATTGAAAGTCCTTACCTTGTCACTTGGTTCCAGTTTTTGACCATTGAGGAACCACTCTACTGGGATCCCTTCATAGGAGAGCTCACACTCAAAGGTGGCTGATTCTCCGGCTGTTACAGTCACATCCTTTAGGGGCCTTAGCAGGCCAATGACACGAGCTTTTCCAACAGAAGAAGACATTTTCAAATAAGTTTCTTCCTCCATGTAAGCCTAAGGCCCTTCACCTTACAATTTCCATCGTGACTTTACTCCAGGATGCTGAGTGCTGCACTGAAACTATTTAAGGTCTTCCACTGACTATGGACTCTTGAAAGTACTGAGGGGGTGGGACTTCCCTCAGTTTGCCAATGGTGTTTCCTTACACTGAACAGAGTCAGCAGTATACAGTGTGCAGTATGTGTGTAGCATCTGTCCACCCCCCAATCAAGCATATGCCTCCTTCTACATATGGCATACTCCTTTTAAAATAGCAAACTGCTATTGGACAGGGACAGCTGGCACTTGCTTACCTTATCTGTTGCTGTCAATCAATCTTTTGGCACTTTCCTAAATTATAGCTATTATGGTTCCTTTATCAGCAGTTAAAATGCCAGCACAGCAGTTCTTTCTTTGTAACAATCCTCTTTCATAACAATTTATTAAAGAAGACTCATATCTATGATGACTTTTAATATATGAAATATATTTAAATTCAATTAGCTGGTTCCTTCTCTCAATAAGATACATAATATATAGTGAGTATGAGATATGTTTATTGCTACCATCTTATATAAGAAAATTATTTTGCTATATGGGTTCTCTATTATTAGATATATTAGCTTAATGTCTATCAAGTAAGTTGAACCATTATCTTATATAAGTCTTAACAGTTACACAAGGAACTTATATAAGTTATTTAAATTGAATTGAAAAAAGAGTTTACCTTTCACTTTGAGATGTGCACTAGATTTTGCATTGGCTGCTTGGAAATCAACCCCACCGGCTTGGTCCAACTTAACATTATAAAGTATAAGAAAGTGCTTTTTGCCTTCTTCTTTGATTTCACAATCCTTAAATGAACAAAAAATTCAATTAGCTTTCTACATACTTTTAAACCACTGAGTATTTATTATGCAGAGTATATAACAGGCATATCTTCTTTAGTAATAATATTTCACATCATCATATTTACATTCACTTTGCCAATTAAGACACAGAACTCATGGGAATTGTGACTGACTGTTAATTGACATACACCAAAGACTGCACTTATCTACAGAATTATTTTATTCGCACTGAAATCTCTCATATAAGCACCATAGTAAATTAAGCCATCCTCAAGAGAATAAATATTGTTAACTATTAGTATTCAGCTTCAATTTCTGGAATTTGGGGATCCGCTCTATATCTATTACCATTCTGAAGGGACAAAGGTCTTCACATATCCATAATGTGTAAAGAATACTTACTGGAGAGGAATGCAATGCTTCTCCTTTCAATTTCCAATTAGCATGGACATCCTCTTCAGATATTTCAGTCTCAAAGCGGGCAGTTTCTGTCTCTATAACTTCCACACTGTACAGTGGGCGGACGACCTTAATATCACGTTCTAAGCATGAAAGAATTTTAAAAAAGTCATAAAAATGTAATCGCTGTTTCATATTGCATATTATTAATTGGATGAAGAATTTTACCTTCAATGTTGAGTTTGGCAGTAGTTTGGTCTGTTCCACAGTCGCAAGTATATTCACCAATATCCTTCTTTAAAGCTTTCTTGATAGTAAGAATGCGTTTCTTTCCGTCAGTTTGAATGACTATATTCTTGGATGGGATAATCTCCTGTCCATCCTTGAACCATTTCACTGCGGCCTTGGATTTGCTGACTTCACAATGTAGGACAACTTCATCTTTTTCCACAGCAGTGTAATCCTGAAGTTTGGTTACAAAGTAGGGATCTCCCTCTGCAAGTTAAAGATATAATTACAAAATGCCACCAAAATATTGGTAATTATTGGGTATGTACTTTTTTTGTGCAAAGTTTTTTATATTTAATTCAACAGAAACAACTTACCAAGCACAGTAAGTTTAGCCTCATTTGTTTTTCCAAGGGCCTCAACTTTAATGAGGGATGTGTCATCCAGAGTGACATCTTTGAATTTAATGGTGTGGAATTTACCATCATCATGCATTGACACCAACTTGCTGGGATGTAGACGCTGGTCATTTTTGAACCAGCTGACTTGTATGTTGTCATGTGATAGCTCAACAGTAAATTCAGCTGTTTCTTGTTCCTTTACAGTTACGTCTTTAAGTGGTGTTACAAATTCAAGACGGATTCCTATAACATAAATTCAACAGTATTTGTTAAAAAGTGACATTTGTATAAAGTATTATTGATTTATATTTGACACAATTTCTCATTGTTCTTATAAACTGAATCTCTGTTTATGACATGAGATTACAGATCAACAATTACACATGCTCAAATTAAAAGGTATGTAAAGAATTAATAAAGGCAACTTTAGAAAGCCACACACCTTCAATGATAAGTTTGCCGCTACTCCTTTTATCCTCTGCTTCAAACATGTATTTAGCTTCATCTTCAAAGGCAACAGACTTGATGACTAATGAATGTCTTGTGCCTTCAGCAAGAAGCTCATACTTCTCATCTTCCTGTAGGTCTTGGGTTCCTTTTAGCCAACGGAATGTCTTAGGCACCCTAGACGTCTCACATTCAAATCTTGCTTCATCTTTTTCATAAACCTTCACATCGGTGAGTGGAGTGATAAAGATGAGTGGCAGTTCTACAAGGAAATACATTGGTTACAAAAGGATTTTATTCCATTTTAAAACTAGTGGCAAACTCAAACTATACTGCTCAATCTGTATTTAGTGAACCATTATGCCTATCCTTTATCTACCATATTTGATAGAACAGCTTTATAAAACAGCTTTATATCAGCTTGATAAAAGAATATCAAGTGTTTTTTTTTCTGCCATCATTATACACTAATACTTAAATTGTTTTTATGTAGTAAAATAATATAAAAGTACCTTTCACTTTGAGGTTAGCTGCATTTTTGGCATTGGCAGCCTGGAAGGAAATCTCCCCAGTCATGTCCAATTTGCAGTTATATAATATAAGGACGTGTTTCTTTCCATCTTCTATGATTTCAATATCCTTTTTGCACCAAAAAGCATGCAACAAATGTTAGATTGAAAATATACAATATAATACATATAATACAATATTATATGCATATAATTACATTAATTAATCAGCATTATTAATGACTTACAGGAGAAGGAGACAATATCTCTCCCTTAAGTTTCCATTGGGCATGAACGTCAGGTTCTGAGATTTCAACTTCAAACCTTGCTGTTTCGCCTTCAAATAACTCCACTCCATACAAGGGGCGCTCTACTTTAATAATGCGAGCTGTAGCCAGAAAGAAACCACATCATGTAATGTGTACTTGTGTAATAAATTATACAAATGTTTACTTTTCAGCTTTTCCACCATGTATCCTACCTTCAATGTTCACCGTTGCTTTAGTTTTATCTGTTCCACAGTCACATTCATATTCCCCTTTGTCTTTCTCATCAACTTTCTTAATCTTCAGAATTCTGCGTTTGCCGTCAGTCTTAATAGTTACGGTTTTTGAAGCTTTTATTTCTTCACCGTTTTTCAACCATTTCACTGGAACATCTTTGCTGAGTTCACATTCCAGCGTTATGTCGTCTTTTTCCACTGCTGTATAGTCTTGTAGTTTTACAGTGAAATAAGGATCAGCCTCTGTAAACAGATTATAAACAATCAGTGGGGTATATTGAATAATATGTGGAAATGTAACATGCCACCAGGCATGAGACCTTTACAGACTTAGACAAAAATACAAAACATGACATATACATTTAAACACATAACAGTAATACAAAACATGTATAAAGAACGTGAAAAACAAAGATACGTTGTTTAACTATGGAAGACGAAAAGAGTGCAGTGCACACAAAATATAAATGTAATTCATAGAAAACTATATGGATTACACAACAGACACACCTTTAAAAAGACATGGTATACAAAAAAACAACCATAAAAAGTGAATATAAACATTGACAAAGAAAACACAAACAACAAACAATACAAAACACAAATGTACAAGAAACAAGATGATAACACATTAAGAACAGATACCATAAAAAAACAAGACTACGAATAGTGTATGTATAGACATAGACTGTGACTTTGGAATGGTTGATCTTAATGGATTAATAGGCTGCTGTATGTGAATAGAGCTAGATTAGTAAAAAAAAAAAGTATAAAAGGAATAGAAAAAGGAAATGCATTACGAATAATGGAAAAAATTAAATAGTAATTAAATAGTAATGATGTAAAGCTGAAAACAGCAATTGATAGTATTAGAGACGAATTCAATATGGAAAAGGCCAGTAAAGGTTTAGTAAAAATATCATATGTAGCTTGGTTTATATATATATATCTGATAAATAGCAATTTTAATTGTTATAGTGCTAGGAAGCTTTGTTACAGAAGTTAAAGGATGGGATTACATTAGCATATTATTAGTTCCAATTTAAGCAGTGCATCATGGAAAAAACACAACACTAAGGGACAGCACCAAGACAAGACTATAAGGTAAGAGCTGATTCCAAGCTGATGGTGAATTATAGATAATCCCATTGATAAAGAAAGAAATTTCTGTTTTTGTAAAAAGCTGTATTAATGGCATATCCATCGTCGAAGGTTGCAATAGCCAACAGCCAATGGTCATTTAGCTTGAGAAGCTTAAAACTGCTGTGAATGAATTGTACCAAATAGGTATAGAAAGAAAGATGAAGAATTTTTGCACTGAAACTAAATGTGAGCTGATGTGGAAGACCTGTACATGGATCAACATAGTCAGATTTGGTGGTACTGTTGATGCAATGTTTGTGTAATAATAATAATAATGATTACTATTATTATATAGTTGTATGTAATATACATATAACAACATCAATTTTGTGAACGGTCATTCTACATATATCATACCTAATACATTTAGTTTTGCTGTTGTATGTAGAGTTTTTACTTCTGCTTTAATCTGGGAGATGTCATCAAGTGTCACTTCTCTGATTTCCAGCCTGTGCATCTTGCCTTCTTCAGTAATAAGAATGGTTCTACTTGTGTGAAGTTTCTTGTCATTTCTGTACCATGTAACAGGCATATTCTCATGGGAAAGCTCAAAGTCAAAGTTAGCTGTTTCTCCTTCTTTTACTGTTTGATCTTTAAGTGGTGATATAAACTTAAGTCTGATGCCTGCAACAGAAGTATTTCTAATTAACATACTGTGCTACAGGGTATAAAGTCACTGCATGGTTAGGGCACTACAGTATTAATATGTAGAGATGAGGCAATCATTAAACCTCCACTTAGACTCAAATTAAGTCACTTGTACAGTTTACAAAAACACAGAAATGACTATGTAAATTGCATTTTCTTTACTTTTTGTTTTGATAGTTACTTGGGGTTTCTCAAGATTCTTTGTAAAATATTTAGATTGATAAATGATTTTTCGCTATCTCTACTATTACGATCGACTTGCCTTCCACAGTAAGCTTGGCTGATGTCTTTTTGCCTTCAACCTCTGCCGTGTATTCGCCTTCATCCTCAAAAGCAGAATCGTTAATGACTAGGATGTGCTTCTTTCCATCTGCAATAATGTCAAATTTGTCTCCAGCTTTGATAATGTCTGGGCCCTTTGACCATATGACATTTGCTTCTCTGGTAAGAGCACATTCAAACCTAGCCTGACGTTTCTCTGGAACTGTAACATCTTTCAAAGGTACAGCGAAGTCGAGCTCAATTTCTGGAGACACAAGGTAGTTCATAAAAGTTAAGAAGAAAGATCAGCAATGTAAGCATCAAATGGAATTGCAGTATGTGGAACATACCTTTAACAGTAAGAATGGCTGCTGTCACTGCATTTAAAGCCTGGAATAGAACTTCTCCAGCCTGGTCAACCTTGACTTTGTGGAGAGTAAGGAAGCGTTTTCCTCCTTCAGATTTGATTTCACAGGTCTATAAAACAAATGATATCCTAAATATGGAATGCATGAACCTTTGTGTTTACCTTTGTAGAACTTATATTTTGAATACCAGTTGTATCACATGTATTCACAAATAAATCAAATAATATCCTACATTTAAATTATATTTGCTATTTCCCCCAAGATCACATTGATACATTGTAATACCTCTAAGGGACCTCAAAAGTATTTTAAAAAATCCATGAAATTACATTTTAACAATTACATTTTAACATTTGAATATATTGTTGACTTACAGGTGATGGACGTAGTGTTTCTCCTTTTAGCTTCCATTCTCCAGGAATATCGTCCTCAGATATCTCACAGTCAAAGGATGCAGATTCTTTCTCATAGATCACAACATCTTCCACTGGTTTCAAAAGGTCAACTTCCCGTTCTGATGGTATAAGAACAAAAATATGAGTGTGTTTTTGTAAATGTTCATTATTTTTGATTTTGATATGTCAACTTTCAGTTTTCTTAAATGTATTAGGTAATTTATCATTTTTATATTAAAATATTAAAATATTTTTTATATTAAAATACATATTGAAATATAATATTAACATACCACCAAGGCTTAGTTTTGCTGTTACTCTTTTTCCTTCAACTTCTACAGAATATTCTCCTACATCATCAGGACCAGCATTTTTGATGATCAAATAAATATGATTTCCATCCTTTACCAACTCAGTTTTGTCATTTGGCTCTGTTGGAATTTCCTCATCTCCTTTGAACCATTTGATGTTTGGTGTGTCCTTAACTATATCTGCTGTAAATGTTGCTGTGTTCTTGGGTTTAACATGCTGGTCTCGAATAGGCTTGACTAGCCAGTCACGGATTACCTCTGGACATGAGAAATGATACATTAGTATGTAAAGAACAGTAAAAATATTAATACTTTTAATTATGCCTTTAAGTCAATTAAATATTTTTTTAATACAATTCCTCTCTTTTTTATATGCTTTGCCTTCATAGAGCTGTACGCCTTTTTGACTCACCTACTACCTTGACGTTTGAGGAACATTTGATATTAGCACTTTCCACAGAGCACGTGTATACTCCAGCATCTGGGTCATCGGCAGAGAGGACTGTGACAGTCTGTGTCAGACCAATTACATTGATTTGGTATTTGCCTGGTTCATCAGAGAGTTTCTTTCCATTCTTGGTCCAGACTACCTCTCTGTCTTTATTCAGCTCACAGCTCAAATACATGGG
Source organism: Platyplectrum ornatum (assembly GCA_016617825.1). Classification (NCBI taxonomy): domain Eukaryota; kingdom Metazoa; phylum Chordata; class Amphibia; order Anura; family Limnodynastidae; genus Platyplectrum; species Platyplectrum ornatum. The sequence goes on along the minus strand of JABWIB010000018.1, from coordinate 161,898 downwards.
CTGTGTTTTGACAACAGTAACTTCCTCCTCTAGAGTTTTTACAAAACGAACTGGTAATTCTGTAGGGAGCACAACAAGTTAGTTACTGTCTTAGCACCATTGTTTGTCATTTAATTAACATGAAAGATTTATGTATTTATGATATTTAGAGTTTGTTACTGAGATATACCTCATGTATATTAGCAATATTATCATTACCTCTATAGTTAATAATTTCATTAATACCTTATTTATGTTATTTGCAAATATTTTGCCTTTAAATAAAAATCAATACCTTCAACAATCAACTTAGCAGTGGATGTTTTTTCCTTGTTTCCCAACTTAGCGACACATGTGTATTCACCAGTGTCTGACAACTGCACATCTATAATATGTAGTTTGCGGTCTTTTCCATCAGCAATAAATTTATGCTTAGGGCTTTCTCGCAGGTTGCTACCATCTTTCATCCAGGTAGTAATAGCAGTAGAGGGTGAAATAAGGCACTCAAATATTGCTGAGGAGCCAACAGATTCTGCTTCTTGTAAAACAATGTCCTTCAGTTCTTTGACAAACTTTAGTGGGACAGCCTTCAGTGTGTAGGAGAAAGCAGGCTCATCTGGAGGCTTGTCTCCACCACTGCCGGGGCGAAGTTTCTTCTTGTCTGCATCTAATGGGGATGGTGTCTTTTTGATACCTAAAATTCAGATGTGAACATGAGATGATTAAGTCTTGATTATGTAAACCAGGGCTCGAAGTGGGGGGGTATACGGGGGTATGCCATACCGGCACTTCTCCCACTGATGTAATGTAAACATTTAAAATCTCCATTGACTTCCATTATTTCCTATGTTTCCATACCGCCACTTTTGAATGTCCATACCCCCACTTCTAAATTCCCACTTCGACCACTGATGTAAACAATATACAAACAATAAGTAATCAGTGTTTTATAGTCATCATTGACATTAATTGCATCTAGAACAATATTCAAAAACCCTACTTTAACAAGCTATATATAATTCGTTTCAGTACAATAAAAACACTTTAAGTGAAGAAAATTTAACTTTTTAAATGTCTGACTGGAAAAACAGTATGTAAATAACACATATGAATTAAAGTATCTCCAACTACACAGTGGTCACAATTCCCATTGTGTTATTTTTGTTTTGCCAAAACCTACAAGTCTACAACCCAAAATATTTATTTTAAACAAGTATCCAAAAGTTATGAATCAAATTTTCTGGTCATTATTATAATGGAATGGATCATTTAAAACAAAAATATTATTTTCAAAAACAAATGGGTTTGTGTCATGTTAGCAAAAGTGGCATGAAGATGTAACTTCTTAATAATAAATACAGAATACATGACAAATGGAACCACAATCTCCTCACCTTTAAATGGAAGTTTACCCTTAGGAGCTTCCTCTTTTGGTGCTTTAGTATCTAAAGTGAAACAGTGATATTAGTAAATGTTTTCAGGTGGATTTACAAAGTATACATTGTTAATTGTAAAGGTGCAGTGAAATGAGTTGGTATGCACACTAAAAATAATAATTAAATCATAAGTAAGGATGAAATGAATGAACGAACACAAATAGCAGTGATACATGCAGAAATTGTGAAGTTAGATTGTGAACTGAAATGCTAAGTAACTGGAAGTTTCCTGAACACAAAAGACAAACATGAAGAGACAATGAAACTGGAAATTCAAGACAATTATGTATTTTTTACAAGAATGAAGGAATGAAGTTCAATGAACACATTTTAATGTTGAAGTTTAATGAAGAATGACACACGGCCATGTTTCTTTTCCAAAGATACACATGAATACAAATTTATGGGTATGAAAATGATGTGCCTTTAAACAAGTATGAGCTAAGCTTTCCATCCAAGAGTTTTTAGAGCATATGGAGTATGAAAATGATGGTAGCACATGATGCCTTTAAAGCAGATGTTTTGGGGGTTTTGAGACTTGTTTTGTGCTTAGACTCCTCACCTCGTCTTCCAATAGCTTTTGCTGGAGTTTCTACAGCAAGTTTTTTGGGTTGACCACTGTCTTCGCTCAGTATGTCTTCTTCAGAACCATAATCAGTCTGTTCAGAGAGACTTTCCAGTTCATGTTCCCAGGTTTCATCCTCCTCTACCTCCTCAGCCTCCTCAGACTCTGTTTCTGTTTTTTGTGAACTTATGTCTTTTTCTTTTAGTGGGACCTTTGAAGGAGGGGATTCTTTTTGTGAAGATTTCTTTGTTTCTGTTGTTTTCCTACCTGTAGGTGTGCTAATTTTACTTATCACTTTATGAGGAATGTCATCCTTTGGTGAAACACCTTTGCTAGATGGAATCTGTTCCTCTATAGACACTGGGGTTCTAATTTTTTCTATTTTTTTAAGAGTTGGAAGTGCTGTCTTTTCCGCTTCAGATGGGACTTTAGCTGACAATTTTTCTTTATCCATTGGAGATTTTAAACGGACAATTTTTGGCAAATGCAAAAGTTCTTTTGGTGATTCCTGCTGTTGAATTAAGTCTGTCTTCTTTCCAGGTTTTTTAATCTTTGCTACTTTATCTGCTTCTTGCTTTATATAGTCTTTTTCTGTGTCATGGTCTTTTTCTATATCATATTGAGGCAACTCAGTAGCTATTAATGATTCTTTCTTTATTGTTTCTGAAACAGGTGTTATTTCAGCCACACCAGAATACGTTTCCACAGTTGCACCCATAACCGTTTTTTTCATAGGTATGGAAACATATTTAGCTATATTTGAATCACTGACAGCAACGTGATCTACTGTTTCATGTAAGGGTTTTACTTTTTTCTTAACATCTATATCAGGTTTTCTATCTGACACATCTTTAGTTATGTCTACATTCTCTTCACTAGGTTTTATATGTAGAACCTGCGGTTCTTTTACACCTAACCGTGGAACTTTCTTGTGTTCTGTTTTCTTATCTTCAGTTAAACCTACCAACTCATCTTTATACACTATTTTATCACTCGCCATCTCTTCTTCTATAGCATCACCCTTGGATTTGGCTGGAATAATCACTTTATGTTCCTTTATCTTTTTGGTACGTTTTTCAGGAAGAACCTTAATTTGTTTTTTAATGCTCTCTAATGATTCATCACTTTCAACACTAATTTCTATTATTTCAGCTGCTTTCTCTGTGGGAAAAAGAGTAGGCTCCTTTGCAGAAGGCTTTTTAATTACTGTTTTAGCCTTGTGCACCGTATCTACTTCCTCACTGGAATAGAATAATTTTGCTTCCCTGGGAGAGGTAAGATTTTCTTTTGTAGGGACTTTCTGAATAGTTTTAGCCATCTCTGCAGTTTTATCTACTTTAACTTTCTTTATTGTTTTGGCAGGTTTTTCAATGTGTACTTCATGGGTTTCTGCTTCTTCATCTTCAACACTACTATCGTCTAATTTGTCATCTGCTGCTTCCTTATGTAAAATAAAAGATTCTTTTGTAGGGACTTTCTGAATAGGTTTTTTAGCCTTGTCTACAGTTTTACCTACTTTAGTCTCTACAATTGTTTTGTCAAGTTTTTTGATGTGTACTTCCTGGTTTTCCACTAATTCTTCTTCTTCGTCTTCAACACTACTATCATCTGTTTTGTCATCTGATTTCCTGTGTAAGGTAATAGGTTCTTTTGTTGGGACTTTTTGAATAGTCTTTTTAACCTTGTCTACAGTTTTATCTGCTTTAGCGTCCCTTTTTGTTTTGCAAGGTTTTTCAATGTGCTCTTTATGGTCCTCTACTAATACTTCATCTTCAACATCTATTTTTTCATCTGCTACTTCCTTATATGATTGAATAGGCTTTTTTGTGGGAATAATTTTCTTTATTTTTTTATCCTTCTCTAAAATTTTAGGTATTTTAGCTCCCTTGATTTTTTGGGTGGGTTCTTCCAGTTCTTCTTCATATACCTCTAACAATTCACTACTTTCAGCACTACTAATTTCTTCTTCCTCCTCCTCATTTGAGAAAACAGGAGATTCATCTGAAGGAATCCTTTCAGTTACCTTTTTAACCTTTTTACCGGCTGTGTCTATTCTAGTGACTTTTAATTTGGGGGAAATTTTTTCAGGTAGTGACTCTTTTGTTAATTTGTATTTAGGCTCTCTGGCATGTATGTCAGCCTTTTGCAATGTATCCTTCTTTTTGTTTCTGTCTTCAACATCTAATTCTAGTTTTAATAATGTCTTTGGTTTTTCAGATATTGACCTGTCCTTTGTTCCTGGAATAACTTTCTTAAGCTCTGTTATTGATATTTCAACCTGACCAAAGGATTCTTTGTCATTAGATTTTCTTTCTTGTGTTGGGGGTTTTATAGTTGATTCAAGTAATTCAACTTTTTCCTCATCTTCTTCCTCATATTCTTGTAATTTTGACTCAATGTTTTCTTCCTCGGATTCCTGTTCTCCAAATCCACTTGATCCTGGAGGGAAATAAACTTCCTCCTCCTCCCTGAGTAAAATTGTTCTTTCCTCTCGTATTATATCTGTAAATAGTCTTTCAGCTTTAAATGTTACATCTTCTTTGATTGGAATAAGACTTTCCCCAGCTATGAAAGGCACTCTCTGAATTGCTTCTACCTTGCTTTCTTCTGACAGTATTTTACCTTTCTGCTTTATCTTTATTGAGGCACCGTCTTTTTCTGTGACTACAAAGGTTTTATATTTAAAATACATGTCAAGACTTGTGAGAGAACCTTTTAAAAGATTCTAAACAGAGTATACTAAACATATATAACAATAAAAGATACACACACATATACACTTGCAATTTAAAAGTCATAAAGAATGTGACGACAAACATAAAACAAAAAATAGACACAGACAAATTTTTTAAACAGTAACCACAGAAAATATACAATAACACAACAACAACAACAACATGATTGTAACATAACAGACAAACATCTTTAACATGGACACAATAATAAACTGAATTAAGAAAATTATTTAAGATTATTGAAGATACAATCTATCATTAAATAATAAATCACTTTTGCCTATTTTGTTTTGTCATATTATTATTGGACATGATTCAGAGATAATAAGGGAAAATCAGGAAAACATTTTATTCTGTGCATGAAAGGAGAATACTTTCCATTTGCTTATTACACACATATACTGATACGTTTTAGCTTTACCCTGTTATGTGTAATGGGGATAATGAAATAGCACTTCTCAACAATACTGTTTACAACAGATGATATTTGCTTCTCTTGCAATTCAACATGGTTTTTCCCAGGTGTAACTTTCCTCCTTATCTCTGAATCTAGTCCATTCTTCTTCTTCCTCTGTTACACATTCTTATTATTATTCTTATTNTTATTATTCTTATTCATATTATTATGTAATAAAAACAACCATCATCATAGTAATGCATACACTATTTGATTTACATAAAAATTATATATAACATACATGTATAACAAGAAAAACACATTTATTTTTATAGACAGATAAATGTGTATGGGAGCACTATTATTTGATATTAAAATAAAACTAAATATAACATTACAAAAAAATGAAATATATATGAAACTATATTGTTTGTTCTTAAAACAAAGCACACATGTACCTGCTTTCTTTCCGACTACTGGAGTTGTCACAGGTGCTGTAACAGCGGCTTCCTCTCCTTTTGGTGATGGAACTGCTAAAGATAGAAACGATTTTTATTTGTATAGTCCTCAAATTTAGCTTTTTAATGGACAAGGTTATCTCTTATAATACAATATGAAACAACATGCAGAACACTTAATATATTACAATATACCAGAATTCCAAATAAAACTTTTGATATCAATGAACAGAAAAATCTAATGTCATTATTTTTGTTCTAGGGACTGTATATAATAACATCATTGGAATAACTTATATTCTAAAGAATCAAAAAACTTGCCAAAATATGCATCACTTCATCTCACACAAATGACAGAAAACTGTGCATAATACAATTTTTAAATGGTAATACATTTTAAATTGCACATTTTACTGGGACATGTCTTACCTTCCACAGGTGATGGCTCTTTTGGGGGTGTGGCCACAGGTGAAGGCTTCACTTTTTCTGGAACTTTAAATACAATATGATTGGTTAATTTAATTCTAAGGTCAGAAGCATCTGTAAATTATGATATTCAGACAAAAAAGTAATTAAATTTTGTAAATTATATTGAAGATGAAATAAAGAGTAAAGATAATATTTTTTTCCAAAGAAATTAGGGAATAACTCAAGTTAAAGAAGATATTTGTGTGACTTTTTTTTAGAAGATAATTAGTAGCATGGAGTACTAAAATAAAAGCCAGTTGCCCAAGTAGCAGACATTTTCTTAATGTATGTACCTTTTCCTGGCTCAGGTTTTGGCTCTGCCTCTTCCTTTTTCAAAGGTTTTATTGCCTCTGGTACTTCTTTCTTTAAGACTTCTGGCACTTTAAAATAGTACAGTTTATTTTATAGAAGTGAGCTGGCTATATTTTATTCAAAGAGATTTTGTAAGATTCAATAAACAGAATAAAAAAGAAAGCAGTTGTACAAAAGAGATACATACTATATATATATATATATATATATATATATATATATATATATATACACACAAAAAGAACAGACAACACCATATAGAGCTGAAAGTTACGGAGAAATGCTTCTTCTCTTTTATTATTATTAAGAGAGAATGTTTGTTACCTTCTGGTTTTTTAATCTTCTCTACAGGAGGTTCTGGTTTTTTAACCTTTTCTACTTCCTTTTTCAGTGGAGGTTCTTCTTCCTTTTTGACTGGTTTCAAAACTTTAAGACAGAGAATTTCTCATTTATTCTGGTGGCCGTTAGTAAAATATCACAATCCAGAGTAAGAATGTATTAAGCAAATTGAAGCATATAAAGCAAAGACCTTAGGACCACCAATGACATAAAAGGACACACAGTTCCACAGACAAGAATGGTTGTTATTCATTTTTTTTTAAATTGATATAAATAATTCATTTAAACAGCATAATCAATGGCAAATTACTTATACTCTGTTTTAGTTAGATTTGCTTGGCTATTAATAGACCTGTAATGTTATATGCATTTGCTGGTAAACCATAATTAAAATTAATTGCCATTCTAGGAAGCAAGTCAAGTAAATTATATTCTCTTGTTAACAATATTATTGGCATTTTTTAAACATTTGCTTTGGTTTCTTTTGTTATTCAGCTCAATTGTTAACAAAAATTTTGTACACTATTGAATTAATAGTTTAGTAGCAAATCATAGTAGAATGACTGGATGTTCTGAGAGAGCGATACATATACCTTTTTTAAAACTAATTTCTTCTTTTTTGGGTGGAACAATCTCTGCTTTTGGTTTACGGATAACTTTCTTTTCTGGTTCAGGTACTTTAAAAAGATATATTGTAATTTATTCTCCAGTTAATTTACACAAGTATTTCATTAAAGTATAGAGTAATAAACCCTGAAATTAAAAAAAATTCTTGCAACTAAATAATTAAGTATTCTAAACTCACATTCATCTATTGTAAATGGTTATAGTGTAATAAACTTAACCACAAAATCACAGGCTATATAGGAAATTTTTGATCTTTCCTCTTCAAAGGCCTAACATAAGCTGAACATTTTATGACAGCACGATTGTAATATAATTGCTATACTAAATGAAACATTATCCAAAATATTACATTTGGTGCTTGTTTATTTTGTAATTTTAGTCTAGTTTCGCCAACAAAACCCTTTTTAAATTCTCANAACATACTGGTTTAACTAATACTCTTAAACCTTCAAAACTATTTTATAGGCCTGGTAAATGATACAAAAATGAAGAAATATACTAAGACAAGGAAGACCAGGGCAAAACTACAGAAGGTCCAAGGAATGCAACTGCTAAGGGGCCCACAGAAGGGTATTGTAAACAAGCTGTCAGAGGTCGATGGATTTAAACAATACTTTTCAAACCATTAATGAATGATGAGTGTTGTTTAATATAAACACATTGCCAGCAGTTCTCATAGTGTATTTATAAACAGCATTCACTGAGTGTCAGGTTCTGTTTTAAACAGTCAACCTCTGGCAGATTCTTTCACGAAGACAAGCCTGCTAAGCCCCAGCCCCACTAATTCATGTTTCTGCCCATTTAAACTCAACCTTTGTCTTCTTGCTATGAGGCCCAAGCCTGATACATTCTGTGCTTGAACAAAGATAACACATAGAAATAGTGAACAAACAATTACACAGGAAAGATGTAAAGAAATAGAATATAACAGATGAGTGTTGCTAATATACACTCTTCTTCAGGTACAGTGAATAGCTGCTATACCTTTAGCNGGCTTAAGTTCCACTTTTTCAGGTGCAGCTGGGGCTGGCTTTCCAGGCTCAATCTTCTTTTTGGCCTCTGGAGCTTTGAAGAAAATAATGGAATGTTTACTATTCTGCTTATTCCTAAACTAATTTCTTAGAGAAAAGCTTAAGATTACCTGTTTGGAAGCAATTTAAGAGCATTAGTTTTGTGATTGGTATTTTATTTAGGACAAAATGTCTAAAACACATACAACATTTAGTTGTGNGACTTGACAATAAAATGAATTACAATGTTATGATGAATATGACAGCAAAACTGATGGTGGTTTCCAAAGATTAGGCANGAACGTTATAACACCTAGATGAAATAATTTTTTTCTGTCAAATAAAACATGTTAAATGAAGATGAATATGATGGACATGGTGAAATAACTAGTAAAATATCCCTAATACCTTTCATTTCAACAGTCTCCTCTTTTCTCACGGGAGAAGGTGTCTCAAAGATTTTCTCCTCAGATTCAAGTTCTTTAAAGAACAGGATTTGAATATTTAGTACAATGCAGAGCCACATCCAAGTCCAATCAGTGACAAATAACAATGTTTTTTGAAGAGTATAAAAGTGAAAACAAACAAAACAAACAACACAAAAGTTAATACTTAAGACAACAAGATATATTTTTTTGAAGATGATGAAGTATGAAGATGAAACACACAATATTAAAATGATAAGGAAGTTCAGATTCATTTGAGCGCACAGTACTGGATATGACATTTTTGGATGTCGNGTTGATAGACATTGTAAGCCATTGTCTTCTCCTACAACCCATTCATATGGGAAAAGACTTGTAAATAAAGACCTTAATTATTGCTTTTGATATTTATAACTGACTTCAATGATAAGATGGAATGTGATGGAAGTCATGATGAACAAGGACAATGGAAATGCCATGCTATACCTTCTACTTCTAGTTCAAATTCCTCTTCTTCCTCTTCATCAGATAGATATACAGGTATTTCCTCAGGTGGTGTGACTGGTTTTAAAACGTCTGGCACTTTGAAAATATGGCAGTACAATATGTTTANGGTTTTTTTTCCCCATAGTTCGAACACTATAGTACAAAATGGATATGGATTGTATAACAAAATACCTGTCACTTGAGGAGCTTTAATGTATGGTATCTCCTCTTGAACAAACTTCTTAGGCACACCCGGCACTTTAAAAAAGATTATTGTCTATTACATTATGTATGTTATATATCCATTAACACTGAATAATATCAGTTGTATTTTAATGAATACCTGGAGTAGGGGATATTTCTTTTTTAGAGACAGGTACTTTCTCTTCAATAATCTTTTTCTTTGGTGTTTCTGGCACTTTACAAATATATAAAAATTAAGTATATTACTTATTCTTTTTGTTGTTACTAATTACATTTAGGTATGCCATTTTTTAAGTATTATACCTTTATGAGGTGGTGTTAACTTTTCAGCAGGACGTGAAATTACTTTCTTTTCATCTTCAACTACTTTCTTATGAACATCTAAAATGATAAATTTTGCCCTATATCTTTAATAAATTTGTATATTAATTTATGTAATTTTGATCAGAACAGAAATGACAAAATGCCTATACCTTTCACTGGAGTTTTTACATCTTTTTTTGGAATTGTAACAATTTTTTTCTCGTCTATACTTGGTTTCTTTGGCAACACCGCTGGTTCTTTAAAGATATTAATATGACATTAGAATTTTGACAATAGTTAATATCCCACAAAATATAAACAAACAAAGACATACAAACAAACGAAAGTATGGTACAATAAATCTGAAGAGCTGATATAGATTTGTGTCGTCAATAAGAAAAATGATCTTATGGTTCATTTGTAAGAAGAGTTTCGTTTCACAGTAAAAAGCATAATGATGCAGTACCTTCCATAGGTGCAATCTAATTTTAATAATGGGTTGTATTTCAAAGACCCCTTGGCCACCACAACTATTGCTAAGAGATTAGTCTAACTAAGTGAAAATAAATCCTTATTACAAAAAATGTTTATTTTTGGAACAACCTTATAAATAACATAACTAATGGCAGAGAAGAATACCTTCTATAGTTGGTTTCACTTCCTTTTTGGAAACAGCAATGGTTGTTTTTTCTTTTAAAGCTGTTGGTTTCGGAACTTCCACTGTTGTAAAGACATTAACTTTGTTTAATGATTTCTATGGGTTACAAAATTGACAGACAAGAAAGACAGTGTGACAAACTGATTTGTTAATATTCATTGAACAGAATAGCTAGGATTCTTCTTTTATGCTGGGATATTTTATGCTTCTTCATCGAAATAGTAAGCAGTTATTCATCTTCAGTGTTACATCCATTGCTTTAAAGATATTAATTTCGTTTTAGTATTATCATAAACAAAAAAAATATGTTAATAGTCCTTATATTTACCAAATTTACCTTTCAGGCTGNGATTCCTTCCTTTTTATATAAAAAAAAAGTTGTCTGCAATGATTTGTTTTTGAATTCCACATTTTCCAAAGATATTAGTATGGTATTAGTGAGTAAATTAATAAACTGGTGTTCGATACCTCTTCAAAGTCAGTCCTTTCAGGACCTCTACTTCTAAAGATATTAGTTTTGCATTAGAAATTTTAATTAACATAACTCTTAGGTAAATGACTACTGTTANTAAACTGAAATACCTTCTACATGGACATCAATGGTTCTTGATCCTGTAATAAGTAGTTTTTCTTCCCGGGTCTGTCCCATTTGCTTAATCATCGCTAAAGATATTAGTTGAAAAGTAGTATAAATATTTAAATATTAAAATATTACTTATTTAATGTCATCTAAGGCAAAAATTGCTATATAGGTAGTACCTTCCTCATCAGGGGAGATTTGTTTTTTATGAGCAATCATTTGCAGTATTTTGTCAGGGATCTCTTTTTCAGGAACCTCATCTAATTTAAAGAAATTAAAATAAAATGTTTATTCATTTATATGATATATTTTAAATGGAAATATGATGGTAATGTAATAGAGTCAATGTTTTAACTTCCACATGGGAAGTGTCTNCTCCTTTTGATATAACACTTTTTGAATTCTCAACAAGAATATGTTTTTGTGGTATCTATTAAATAAGATACATTTATACCATTAGAATATGACTGGGTAATTAACAACTTACGTTGTAAGATTGTAATGAGAAGGTGATAATATACCTTTCATTTGCGAATCAATATCTCTTTTATATAAAGTTGATGTGTGCTTCTCTTCAGATGAGACTTGTTTTGGCACATCTAGTAATTGAAATTGTTTTAGAATTAGCNCTTGACTGGATAGTTATTAATAATTTTTACCATTATTTATATACATTCTATATGGGAATCAACTTCATGTTTAGATGTAACAATTTGTATATTTTGGTTTTTGGATATCTTGCAATGCAGACATATTATTTCACAATTAGTCATTTATTAAAAAATGACAAATGTGTTTTAACCTACAATCTGACATAATAGAAAGTTAGCGTATGCTATACCTTCAAGCTGGGAAGCNTCTTTGATTACAGAAGTGGGAAATTTGTATTCAGGAGTTTGTTGTTTTGGAAGATCAACTAATTTTTTGAGAAAAAACATTAGTGTTCGTTTGTAAAAATGTTTTTGTAATGATTTGATGGTTGACATGAAAATTTAAAAGATTTAGATGATTATATACCTTCAATATCAAAAGAAACTTCTGCTTTTGAATCTGGGGCTACNAGTTTCTTGGAGGTATCTAATAATTTAAATACATAGTTATTCTTTTTGTACAACATGATCGTAAATAAAGGCTTTGATGTTTCATTGTCATATCAATAAAAATTTCTGTATACNTTTTATGTGGGAAGCAGTTTTCCCTTTGGATTCCAAAATTTGCAGTCTATCTCTGGGAGTCAGTGATTTGGGAATATCGTCTAATTAAGATATAGTAAAAGAGCATGTTTTATTTGCAAATGCATAATAATGTTTATGCGGTTAGAATGTGACAACATAATCTACCTTCCATATAGAAATGATCTGCTTTTTTTGTATGGCTACAAAATTATGTATAATGATTTTGTTTTATTCATTGAAACTAAATAGAAATATAAAATATGATTTCTTTTAATGAGAGGACATCAGTACTATGAATTTAGATATACTAGTATACTTATATAATGTAATTATGCTTGGAATGATGAATGTAAGATTTGTTTTAACAAAAAGATTAATGGAATGGAAAGATAAACAATTGAGTTTATACCTTCTATCTTGGAAGAACATTCTCTTGTAGCTATAGAAGGTTTGGCCTTCCCTTTCAATACATTGTTATTTGGGAGATCTAGTAATTTAAAAAATATATTCTTTTTACAGTAGTATGACTTTAAAAGAGGAGCTAACTGGAATGATAACAAAGTTGATAGAGCGTACACAGGACAATGCAAAAATGTTAAATTACTGATATAGCTAACAGGGTATGAGTAATGTATTTGAGTGAACAAATAAATAGAGATAATGAGACTTAGACTTAGTTATACCTCCTATGTGTGTAGCTTCTTTGGATATAGAGGTTTGAAGCTCCTTCTTTTTTGGGATCTTTGGAACATCATCTAACACAGAAAAGTCATTAGAAATAGTAATGATCCAATGAGTGGATGGCTAAATTATTTAATTAATAAATAAAGTAATTCATTAATAATGAAAAATTCGTAATGTAGAGGGTATACTATTCATGTGGGATACGTCTTCTTTTTTAGATTTCTTTTCATTTTGAATTTTCTTTGATAATGCTAATAATTAAAGAGGTGAATTAGTATTCAACTAGGAAATAAGTAATAGGCTATACATATTTCTATTTGAAAAAAGCTTCTTTTTGCACAATACAGTTTTCTACGAGCTTACTAAAATGTTATATTACTGTTTATTCTTTTAATAGGTACAGCATTTTAGTTTTTTGGTATAGTATAATTAATATAATATAGTATAATTAAGTCTTTGCATTATTATTTTATTGCTATAACATGATGTAACACAAATAATTATAAGGAATATTATTATATATACCTTCCTCAGAAGGGATGGCTACATATTTGGGAACATCCGTCTGAGGCGGTTCTTCAGGGCCCAGACTTTCTGACNCTTTGATAACTTAAAAAATATAGTTTGATGTTAGTTTGCGCCTTCAATGTTGTCAAAAGACTAATACTGTTCAAAGGCAGATACAACAATATACCTTCTATGTGAGAAGTAAGTTCTCTTCTAGAAACTTGAGTTTTTCCTCTAACTGATGGTTTTCTGGGGTGCTCCTCTAATCATAAAGATATTAGTATTGAAATTAGTATTTGACAATTACTGATGAGGTTTCAAGCATTTTGATGCCATGAATTTTCGATATACCTTCAGTGGAGATGGCTACTTCATGTTTGCCTTTAATTAGTTCTTTTTCTTCACGGGGTGTCCTTATTGGTTCCTCAGGTTCTTTAAAGATATTAATAACTGCATTGCTAAAGTTTCAAAAAGACTTGGACAAATGCATATGAAATCTATGAGCTACTAAACTAAATGTTAAAAATGTTAATGCTGTTGTTTACCTTTCACACGTGGGGCTACTTTCTTTTCAATGATTGCTATATGTTTCTCTTCTACCAGATGCTTTTTGTGATCTTCTGGTTCTTTAAAATATATAGAGTATATATTACTAACTTAGTATAGAATGGTGTATTTAAGATAAACAAATATATAAAACTGTCCTACTAAGGACATACCTGCCAAATGAATATATTTCTCTTTATCCACATGAACAGGAATTTCACCCTCGTCCTCTGGTATCTCAGGTTCTTAGGAAAAGATTTAATTTATTTGTTTATTTATTTATAAACTTTTATTATTTGATATATGATATATATATATATATATATATATATATATATATATATATATAAATAATCTTATTTATTTAGATTAAATAAAATACCTTTCTTGTGTGCATCTACTTCTCTAATATAATCTGTGATTGATTCCTCTTTTGGGACAGCAACGAACACTAATAAGGATATTAACTTAGTTCAGAATCTGGTATGTATTAACCTCTCTTATTAGTGTTATATTGATTGTCAATATACCTTCAAGGCTTGGTTTTTCCTCTTTCTTAGACCTTGAACTAATATATTCTTCTGCGATTAACTCATTCGGCACCTCAGAAACTTAAAGATATTAATATTAGTCCAATGTTTGATAANTATTTCTGGCTATAGTGACATTTACAGTATGTTGAAAACATAATCTACCTTCCATATGATGAACTACTTCCGTTTTGGAAACAACCCTTGGTAGTGCCTTTTCTGCCCTTTTGGTGACTTCTGTCGTTAAAAAGATATTAAAACTGTTTTAGATAACATTAAACAGATATGTGTTCACTGTATCAATTCTGGGAAGCCTAATTTACAATGCCTTATTCATTGTAAATATACCTTCAATGGCTGGTGTTCGTATTTTATCTTCAGAAGACGGTTTCTTAGGGGTGATTTTCTTTGGAACCTCAGAAACTTTAAAGATATTAGTAATAATGTAACAGTTAGTACGCACATCTGTCTATACTGGGACATACATCTTACTGTGGAAAAATGAATATACCTTCCAAATGACCAACTACTTCTTTCTTGGTTAGTTTTTGTTCAGCCTTTTTGGAGACATCTGTCATTTAAAATATATAAGGATTGTTAAATATTTAAAGTACTAACAACCTTTAGTTAACCAATTGCTAAAACTAGGTGTTAAATATACCTTGTGTGGGAGAAGATACTTTTGTGATTATTGCAATATGAGACATCTCTTCGGGTGCAGGTGAAGGAGGTATTTCTAGTTCTTATAAATACATAAAATGTATTCACAATTAATTTGCTAAATATGTCTACACCAACATACACAATAATTAATTAAATATCTACCTTCTATGGGAGTTCTCATTGTTTTTCTGGTAATAATAATTGGAGAGCTGTCTTCTGCTTTCTGTGATATTTCTAGTACATAAAATAAATTTTTTAATTTAGAATATCTATCAAAACCTCTACAAGTTGTCTATTGAAAATAATATTCCCTATGTAATACCTTCAACAGGTAAAACTGTTTTTCTTTCAGTGGTTGAAACCTTGATTTTTTCTTCTGAAGTCGTTTTCACAGTTTTTACCGCGACTTAAAAGATATTAGTAGAAGTTATTATCTTGCAAATTTCAGTTTAAAACTCAAATACACAAGGAAGAAGTAAAAATGATTGAAGAAATAATATACCTTTTGCAGGTGGGACAACTTTTTTTGGAATACTAATTGGAACCATTTGCTCTTCAACATGTTCATGGAAGATCTCAGGTACTTTTAGTAAATATAAATTTAAAGGTGTCAGTACCGTGATGTAAACACGTATAACACAGTGAATGTGATATATGAATGATTGGCTACATCTATTGTACCTTTTTCAGGGGCAGGGACTTCTTTTTTGGGAACAGTGTGATGAATCTTTTCCTCTTTAAGAGGTTCTTGAAGAATAAAGATATTAGTAAGACTTTAGAAACAAAACATTAAGAAGAATACAAACAAGACATACATATACCAAGTACCCTTGGTTATAGGAGCTGTATTACACACTTGTTCTTCTTAAAGAAGTTTTGTGGGGTGGATGAGGATTTTTTAAAGATATTAGTAGGACAAACACAGTACATAATATAGAAAAATGACATAGCATAAACATATAATAAAAAAATAAAGTATGCATAGTGGCAGGTGTTATACCTTTCTTTGGTGGAACATGTTTTCTATCCACAACAGAAGGAGTGATCTTAAATTCCTGGATAGCTTCTGTCACCTCTTCAGCCACTTAAAAGATATTAATTTTGCTTAAGAAATTTGTAACACACACCAACAGAAACATACAGTAAAACAAGACAAACAAGTGTGACCAAGGCATATAATCATAATGTAGTAAATTCTTATAATGCNAAATAGGTTTTTTATTTGTGCAACTAATAAAATATATACCTTCTACAGTAGTCCTCACTTCCTTTTTATAAACAAAGACTGGAGTTTTTTCTTCCACCAATTCTTCTTCTGGACTCTCAACTACTTTAGAACAAAATTATGAATGTTGTTTTTGTCATTATGACTATATATTATAAATAAATACTATAAGAGTACATAGTATATACATTTAGACCATGTACCTGGCAACGGTGGGGCAATTTCTTTCTTGTGAGCAGGGACAGGTTCTTGCTCTTTTGGGGTTATTTTCTGAATTTCGGGCACTTAAATAAAGAGTTAAGCTATGCTTTAGTCACTAGCATTATATATTTAGAATTATATAGCTTATACTAAGTTAGGAAGCAATTTTTAATCCAATAAGATTAATAATATTTATGTATCTTTTATTTTAGCAAGTGATATCTTAATAAGATTCTGTGGTTTACTAGATTCAGCTGTACTAATCTAATTATAAAAGGATCACCATAATGCTCATATGGTGGTCCTTTTAGATTTTTTCCCACACTGCTGTAGGTGTGCCTACAATACAAGGAATTCATGAAAACAGCTACATAGCGAAACCACTGAATTCTAACATAGATAAACATTTGCTTAGAGATATGGGGTCTTGATTTTACTTTAACACTATGTTGGTGTAATTTAAGATACTAAATTATGTAATGTCAACAGCCCCACTTTTGTCTTCTATCAATATATGTAGGCAGTATTAAATGGGTGCTATCAATACCTTTGGGAGGAGGCAGAGGAGGAGCAGGAGGGACTTCTTTCTTAACAATAGGAGTTGGCACTTTCTGCTCAGGGGTTACTTTAGGGAGAGCCTCTGGAACTTTAAAGATAATTTACCAGATTTATCAACCTCACACTTTCTAAGAGAAACACTATGTTAATCATAAACACAGTTTATATATGTATATTTTTTAATATATTGTACCTTTCGCTGGCGGTACTTCTTTTTTAGTAGGCTTAAGTGTCACTTTGTCTTCTGGTATGGGCACTTTAAAGATATTAGTAGTAGATGTGATTTTACATAGACAGAGAACAACACACAATAAAACAGAACAATTTGAAATATTCTGTCTACCTTCCACTGGTCTTGGTTTCTTATGCATTAAAAGAGTTTTCTTTTCTTCAGGTGCAGGTATCTTTGGTGCTTCAGGTACTACAAATATATTATTTCTATTTTACTAGCAGCCTAATTGTATATTATATTTACTTTTTTTATTATTATTATATTCTTAAAAAATGTATATTTGTTAAAGGGATGCAAAGAAGTTTTTTCACATATTTAACAAATGAAAAAGATCTTTAAAGATGTTAGTAATACTGGATGAAGATGTTTGGAATAATACCTTTGACTACTGGAGTCACTTTCTTTTTAGGCAACTCAATAATCTCTTCTGGCTCAGGAGACACAGTCTTCTGTACTTCAGGCACTTTAAAAATATTGTCCGTGTTTAGAAAGATTTGCATTTTTCTCTCTTTTTTTCTCTTTTTGCATTTAGCAATAAGAATTTTAGGAGTTTTGTGGAGTTTTGATAAAACTTTGCGTCATTGTAATTGATATTGGAATGTTTNAATAAATGCCTATATACTGGAGCAGATCTAAATATACAATTTCTATTGTGGTGTTTAGATGGGATTGATATTTTTTGTTCTCTGTGTAAGCAATCAGCAAAAAGCTAATGATCCAGTCCATTATTACTAAAGCACAGTGTAGAATATATACTAAGAGTGCTAATAAATTCAATATGGGGATGCTGTAATAGTTCAGGTTTTCTACACTAGACTATTTGCAAAAATTGTAAAAAAAAAAATGCGTATGATATGCCTCAGGAAAAACACATCAGATATTATTAACATCTTGGTTTATATATATATATATATATATATATATATATATATATAATATTCATATAACTTTATTCATAAGTTGTCATATACCTTTAATAGGTGGTGCTTCAGGAATAACCTTTGCCACTTTCTCTTCAGGCACAATCTTCTTAGGTGCTTCAGGTACTTTAAATAATATCATATTGATGTTAAGAACACAATAAGAATTACGAACAAGACAAACTAACAAAATTACAAAAAAGGACAGACAAACATAACAACAATAAGAGATTCCAAGAGATGAACATACATTAAGAAACATTTCAACAAAAATTAAATATTGCAGAAGGAAATCTTCTCAAGTGTATTATATACCTTTAACTGGGGGTGCCTCCTCTTTTTTAGTTGTAGGCACTGCTACCTTCTCTTCTGGGACAAACCTCTTAGATGGCTCAGGAACTGTTACAAATATTTGAATGTTTAATAGCAATCGCAAACAATAAAAATACAACATGAAACAGTGACACACAACATTAAGCAGAAGAGTAAAGATAATATATAGACAATGTAAAGACAATATATAGACAATGTAAGGTGACTTCTAACATTGTTTAAGAAAATAATCAGAGGTATACCTTTGGCAGGTGCAACCTCTTCTTTTTTAGGACTAGGAACAGGTTCCTTCTTTTCAGCAAGCGGTTTCTTTTTCAATTCAGGGACTTTAAAAATAATTGTTTACTCAAAACTTAGGAAATATACTACATTCATTTTATATACATAAAGAGCACCACAATATGAGCACACAAGCAAGTAATTATTGAGGTAAGTAAAAGGAACAGAAGTAATGAATCTGGTGGTCAGCTGCTGTTGTAGCATAAATCGTTAAAGCAAGATGAAGTGGTTACTTAAAAGCTGAGCAATTATTGCAACAGATGGAGGAATTTTCTTCTACTAATGATACACATGCATAAATTGCAATTAAGTTGGGCAAATGAAAACTGGTTTATATGGAGCAGTATAGTTGTAACAAAGTTGTTAATATTACAAAATAAGACTTTATTTTGGAGCGGTCATATACCTTTAAAAGGTGGAGTTTCTACTGAGGGCCTAGGCTCCGGAACCTCTTTTCTACGCTTTTCTATTACTTTAAAGATACAAATTTGATTCATGTGTATTTACAAATATGTTAATAGGGCTACTTCAAAATAACAAACACTTTGTATTTCATAAAAAACAAGACAAAACAGGACACTCAAGAGAAATGGGGTTTCTTTTATCAAGTAGAAAGAAGGTACCTTTGGCAGCTGGTGCTTCCTCTTTCTTTGCCACAGGGATTGGTACTTTCTCCTCTACTTTTTTGGCCACTTGAGGAACTTTAAAAACATTATATTTGTTCAAATGAATGACAAGAAATGTCCTAAATATTTTACTTAATCATAAGAATGTCTTAAAAATTAAGAGGGGTTTCACACGAACACTTACTGACATACAACATTGTAAGACAAAACATGAAGAATATCGGACAATCCACTTTGATATTATAAACATAATTAAGTGACTTTTGAGACATAAACACAAAATACATAATAATACAAATTTAAGACTGTAAAAGAGTTAACACAATCCATTGGGAAATATGTTCTACCTTTGGGAGCTGGTATTTCTATTTCTGCAGGAGGAACTGTCTTGGGTATTTCTTGCACTTTAAGAATAGGATTAAAATTTTAGTGATTTTTAAGAATAGTGACATATTTTACATTGTACCATATGAGAAAAGAGACAATGGTACCTTTAGGAGCTGTTACTTCCTCCTTCTTAGGTACAGCTGTGGGAACCTTTTCTTCAGGGACTCGCTTATGCACTTCTGGTACTTTAAGAAACACAGTACAATGTGTTTTTTATGGAGCTCCAGAAATGTCTGTTCAAAGCATACCTTATAATACTACCATAACCCAACAAACAAGTTTGTCTCTAGTACCTGCACTTGGAGGAGCTGCTTCCTTCTTCGCTGGAGGAGCTGGAACTTTTGCGTCAGGGACATGTGGCTTTGGTTTCTCAGGCACTTAAAAGATATAGTATTGTGTTGGTTTTTGCAAAGCATGTGTTGTAAAGAAAGGAAACATACAGTACATAGCTAACAAACAACAATTAAACACAATACTAAGATACCAGACCATGTGTTAAAGAGTTGTGTAGCCAATTTAAATTAACATTTTTAAAACGGTAAAATAGTATCAATATTATCTAATGATCTTGCTGAGTCCATTTTCCATTTAATTATCAACCTACTTTTCTATGCACTATAAATTATATTCTTTCATATTTAACCTTACTGTCTCAACAATCAAGTATTAGTACATATTAATCAATTTGCCAAGAAAAAAAAAAATAAACGATTTACAATGTCAAACAAAATGATGACTGAAGTGCTAAAATAAATATAACAATATGGGAATACTACAAATCAAGCACTATTATACGTGCTTCATACATAAAAACTGCTAAAAGAAATACATTGAGACAAAATATAACAAATGGGGAACTAAATATAATGATACTCTAATCTAACATTTAATTCATTTCTGTGATCAATGTTCATTCATTTACATATTCATCCAAAGTAGCTAATCCAGTGTTGGGAACAACAAAAATTGGTCTGCATTTTGGCAAAACCATGTAGTGTTGTTGGGAAATATAAATATAGAATATGCGGATACAATTAGAGTTGAGAAAAGATGTTTACTAGATGAACTTTTAAATAATTTTTTAACTATGAAAGTAGTTTAGTAGTTTTGCACTTTAAACAATACCCAAAAATTTTCTCTGCAAATTATTTTCTCTTCCACCTTCTTTGAGTTGTAGTTTTTACTCCTTTGCCTAAATTAGCCCCAATCTGTATTTCTATATGTATTTCTGCCAATCTCTTAATGCAACTTTCTTTTGTTCTGTCTAAAAAAGCATTAGCTAAAAGGTTATGTGCTTAAGAAGTAAGTGAATTTCTCCACTGACTAACAAAGAACCAGCAGACTATAAAAAAAGGCACTTAACAAAATACTGAAACAAAACAACAAATAGTCAAAGTTATGAAGTTACATTTTTTTATGTGTGTTGTTTTTAGGGATCATTATTTTTTAATTATTTGAAAACATAAAGATATACAGTTCACATAAACAATTAAAATAATCACAAATCAAGAAAGAAGGAAATAGTATAACTACTGTCTTAGTCATGGTAATAATTTTAAAACTTTAAACTTTAAATTTAGGACTATATGACATTTTAAAGGGGATGTCTGACACATAGATGCCATGAAAAAGCCCACCAAAGTTATATGTNATTTTATTTTATCTCACCTATACTTGTATTACAAAATATACAGTAGTCTAATTGTATTGAAGAGTGTTATGCTTGAACAAATCAGCATTTTAGTCTATATACCTTTAGCGGTTGGCACTTTGACCTCCTCTTGTAACCTCTCTTCAACAACAGCTTTCTTAATATCCTTAGAAACTTTAAAAATATTGTCATTTTTAGACATTTAAGAAATTACAAAGAGGTAGAAGTTTAACACACATAAAACACAAAACAATATCCTTATATGCAAAGGAGAAGATNAAATATATTACTACAATGGAAATTTTTAGACATTGTAAATATGACAACTAACAACATGGAACATGAATGAATGAAGATGAAGAAGTGAAGAACTGATATTGGACAAAGAAAGAAGAAGCAAAACATTTTGAACTTAAGATACCTTCAACATGTATAACTTCTTTCTTAGATAGTTCCTCCTTTGGTTTTAGAACTATTTTCTTATGCTCCTCAATCACTTTAAAGAGATTAGTAAGATGTAGGTAAAGAAGACATATAACAAAAACACAACCTAAAGAAGAGCCTGATCTGGATTTGTCTTGTACGTTGTGGAATACTTTGTATACAACTATACTTGTCTACAATTTACATATATAAAATAGTAATATAATACAATGTAAAATATAACATAAAATGGGGATGCTAATGGGAATTCTAATATATTCCATAAAGGTCTAGTAAAGTTTCTAAAACAGATTATAAAATGATAATGATNATTTGAAAACAAGCTTATATACCTTTTGCAGGAGGTACTTTTTTGGGGACTTCTACTTTTTTAGGTACGCCGATGGGCACTTTTTCGACTGGTACAACTATTTCTGGTTCTGGCCATTAAAAAGAATATATTGTAAGACATATATGGAAGATTCCACTAAAGAAAAACACAAATAAGAAAACAAAACAACAAATACACAACAAATAAGAAATGACATGTGAAAAAAGGCCCTTTACGTAAGAAACAACAAATGTTGTTGATTTGCTTCCTAGGGACAATATTTTACGTTCTTCCGCATTTTTAAAGAAAAGGTACAAGAAGAAGAAGAAGGACCAACACAAAACACGACAGATACAATTTACAGGTACAACAAAGGTTCCAGAGCTCACTAATGTACCTTTTGTTGGAGGAACTTCCTTTTTAGTAATAGTAACTTTTCTTTCTACGACAGCAGCAACAGGTTTTCCTGGCACTTAAAAACAGTAATAAGTAATTGTAAGCACATCTTACAATATAAAGTTGTGCCAATTTATATTTATATATTTATGGTATGAAGTGTATTTTTATTACTATTCTGAATATATATAGTTAAAATGGAAGATAGTAAGGTAAAGATTTGTACCTTTCTTTTCATAAACTACATCTACTGCTTGGTATAAGCTTTCTTTTTCTGCTGTGATTACTGCATCAGGTTCCTCATAAACCTGTTCTTCTTCATATGTGTACTCTTCTTCCTCATAGGCTGCTCTTCTGGTTTCATAAATTTGCTCTTCATATCTCTCTTCTTCCTC
Source organism: Platyplectrum ornatum (assembly GCA_016617825.1). NCBI lineage: Eukaryota > Metazoa > Chordata > Amphibia > Anura > Limnodynastidae > Platyplectrum > Platyplectrum ornatum. The sequence goes on along the minus strand of JABWIB010000018.1, from coordinate 138,854 downwards.
TTCGTAAACTTGTTCAGGAGCTTCCTCAACGTAGTATTCTTCTTCTGCTTGTTCATATTTTTCTTCCAGGGGCTCTTGTTCATATTGCTTTTCATAAATATATTCTTCTCTCTTATAGATTTCCTCTTCTTCTCTCTCAGGTTCCTCCTCATAAACATCTTCCTCAGATGCAACAACTTCTTCCTCAAATACTTCCTCTCTTTCTTGGTAAACGCGCTCTTCGTGAATGGCCTCTTTGGTCTTGTATACTCTTTCATATACTTGTTTTTCTTTGTAAGCTGGTTCTATAAGGGTGGGTTCCTTTTCTGTTTTNACAGCAACTACCTGAGCTTCTTTTACTTTCCTGGATACAACTGACATTTTAAAAATATACAATGGAATTAGTACCATTATTGTACTTTTCCTTAATACTTTTTCTAAAAATATTGGTGATTTGAAAAAAATATTATTAGTATTTACCTAATTAATTTTAAATGTTCTACTTATCCAGTATAGGATATAATTGACTATCTTTAGATTTATGCCTATAATTTCTAAGCAGGTAGATTACAGGGAGATTGAAATGTGATCAGATTCAAGCTTGCATTCTCCATTATGTAAAATGAAAGTGGGAGCTTAAATCTGATTGGTTTCCATGAGCTACATCCCCACTTTTCATTCTCCCCGCTTAGTAAATTTAAGCTGTACAGTAGCGCATATGCACCTTGGTAAAACCATGTGGAATGTTAGATCATAGCTCAACATTATATAAAAATAAAGCTATTTGGTATTTATGTTCTATAAGCAAATTCAAAATTTTTTACCTGCATACAAAAAAAAGGATTTGCAGGCATTGTATTACAAAATGGCTTATAAAGGTGCAGACTTGTTGCATATTTTTATTTTTGCAAATAACTTCTTGTCCTCCTAAAGCTAATGTACCTGAAACTGGAGTTGTCACTTCTTTTTTGGTTACAGTTATAGTTCGTTTTTCTTCTTCTTTAACTTTCTTTTGGACTTCAGGTACTTTAAAGAGTAATTTCATAAATAAAAATCACAGAATTGACAGTACAAAGACAAACAAAATATACAAAAACCTTTTATAAAAATAAACAATACATAAGACAACGTTCTTCAAAATCTGAATGTACCTGCAGGCACTGGAGCTTCAACTTTTTTGGAAGCAATACGTATCTTTTCCTCTTGTCTCTTTTCAATTTGAGGCACTTAAAGATATATTAATAAGAATGTTCATGACTTGTTCTCATGGATAAGAAGTGGTTCAAAGAATTAACATTGAATCAAGAGTTTTGAATGGTGTACACAGTACTCGACACATAGAAGACAATAACATATTGTTTCAAAGACATGACATGACTTAACCGAAGTTTTGTTTTAGGTCTAGTAAATTATAAATACTTTGAAATAGTCAGAGGTTTCAGCATTTGGGTTATACGAGTTAAGCAAAATTACAGTGTTTTAAGATAATAAAACACCTGATTTTTTTTGCAGTATAGCAAAAAAAAAAAAAAAAGCTTCAAAACATAGCAGCTAATGGTGCAGCAAAGGTACGCTTATAGTGTTAAAAACACAATCACCACAAATCAATATGCTGTTATTAAAAAAAAAAAAAGCTCAGCTAACTAAATAAAGCAACAATGGCTCTCAGCACACTATGATATATATAGATAGGTTGAGGTTGCACTGCACACTGACTTTTTGTTTTTCATTAGAGTAACTATAGAAACAGGCACAGACATTGCTTAGGCTTTAGCACAATAATGTGCAATAGCAAAAAAAATAAATAATAATAATATTATATAATATTAATAATAAAAAAATAAGCTAATGTACCTCTCGCTGGAGGAAGCTTAGGTTTTTCAGGAGTTGCAATTGGCAGCTTTCCAGCAATTTTATCTTTCTTAATAACTTCAGGAACTAAGACACAGTAACACCAGACATTTAACACATTTAACACGTTTGCAAGTTTGTAAAAATATAAAAAGAAGAACCAAGAAGCACCAAGACTCACTACAACACAAAATACAAAAACACAAACATTTTACAGTAACACAACAATCAACAAACGATCAAAGAGAGATGTGCAGTTTTGAAATCCTATACGTGGACAATTGACCAACATATTAGTCAGTTAACTGAGCAAGAAATATACCTTTGAGTGGAGAAATTTCTTCTGACGTAGAGACAGGTATTGGTACTTTTTCTGGAGGGGGTACTTTCTCAGCAATTACCCTCTTGGGTCTCTCAGGAACTTAGAAATAGTAATAGAATTCTGAGTGAGTGCTTTGTTTTTCATTTGTAGTAGCAAGTACATAACATCGACAGTATTGAACAAACAGCTACAAAGGGACGGCAGGGACACACACAATACAATGACACACTGAGACATNAGTGGGGTATACGTAAGATGCAAACAAAAAGACAGGATTTACTGTATGCTTCTAGTAGATCCAAAGAGAGTTAAATCAGTATAAGTATTTTATTTTTGATCTGCACATTGGTCTTTATTTTAAAGCAGAATTACATAATAGTATGTTATTACCTTTAGCACATATAATGTTATAAAATCTAAATTTTTAATGGCAAAGTCGTGCAAGGTCTAGCTACCTTTGACTGGTATGGCCTCTTCCTTTTTAGAGACAGGTACAGGAACTTTCTTTGGTGGTTCGGGCACTAAGAATATTTTTTTTGTGTGTCAGATATTATTTTGAAACTGATGTCATGTGTTTTATTAGAGACAGGTAATATCGTTCTTATATGACAAATATAACTTAATGTAATAACTATTGCTATTATCACAAATACAATGTCACATAAGAAATAATGGTTCTTCTCTGTACTACATAATTTCTTCTCTGCACTACATAATTGCAAAAATTATTGCAAAAACTATATACCTTTAGTGGGTACAGCCTCTTCTGTCTTAGGTAAGAAACTGGGAACTCTCTCTTCTGGGGCAGGTTTTGTAGGCACTTAAAGAACATTGTTTTATATTAGAATTTGGAAATATAAGAAAATTTTCATTGGTCGTGGGAATACCCAAGAATAATGACAATGAAAGAAAAAAGACATAAAATAAAACAAGTGTACAGAGTAAATATAGTTTTTTTGTTACAGTAACAAGTGTAACAAACTATGGAAATTGTTGTTGTGAGAAGTTAAGAAGGACACATGCACTTTACTGTATGTCGACCAGCTTAGTAAAAGAGTTAAAGAGCTTTTCTTATGCGTGTTCTTTACCTTTAGCTGGTCGAACGTCCTCTATTGTGGGTACAGCCACAGGAACTTCTTCTTCTGGAGCCACTCTTCTTGGCACACCAGCCACTTTAAAGATATTATATAGCTCAATTTTTTTTCCTTAACTGCATACCTTATTTAGTATAGCATTAGCATAGCCATAACAACAAAACACAATTTGCATTGCTATAAGAAAGTTACCTGCAGTAGGAACTTCCTCCCGTTTAGGTATAGAGACAGGTTTTTTCTTCTCTGGAATGGGTTTCTCAGGAGCTTCAGAAACGTCAAATATATTTAAGTAATTTTACATGAATTGGTTGTGTATAACACAGAATTAGAAGATGGTACTACACACTGATAATTATGACAGACATTGAACTGATGGAGACACTACTGCAAAAGCAAAGAGCAAAACAGTGGGACTAGCAGCACAATGCGACTCGCAATATACAGTTATACACAGCGATTCAAAGATAGAAAATACCACTAATATTTGTTAGACTTTCTTAGAATGATATTAAGATGTTTACACAAGCATTTTGTTGGTAATTAAAAATGCTTAATTAGTGCTTTTAGAAACAAGTAATTGTGAAGAGAAGTACACAAGTACACTATACATAAAATAAAGAACAATAAAATACACATGCGAAAAAGTGCATTTTATTTTAACCACATATACTCACAAACAAACGAAAAAGTCTCAAGTAAAAGTTAAGTGATGGACAAACAAGGAAACGCATTGTAGACGAATTTCACATAAATAAGTGCACATTTCCGCTCAAGAAACTTTAAAAGACACAAGCCAAGGAATATGGATAATGTATGAAGAGATAACAGAACTGTTATTAACAAATATGCTGTGCTCAAAATACCTTTGGCTGCAATTTCGGGCTTTTTGGGAACACCAACTGGAACTTTTTGTTCTGGGGCTGGTTTTCTTGGTGCTTCTGGCACTTTAAAATAAATTTGAAATAAAATAATTATGTTTAAGCTACCATGCACAGACAGGCGTTTTTTCCTCAATGACTACAGGGGCTTTTCAAAAACTGTGCTGACACCTATTTTTTGATGTGTAAGCATTGATTCAAGTGGAAGTGAACACATAAAGGCAGACACAAGGCTACCCATCCGTCTGTGTTTCTTTCTGTGTCCTCTGCACTAATGGAACTAATGGGTGTTTTAAATTCATTANATTTTCAGTAAAAATATAGCCCTAAAAGTATTAGGGTAAAGGGTAAATTTAAGTAATTATGCCTTTAAACACATGTTGTACTAAATTATAAACTTTTACTAAACTAAACTATAAACGTTACTAAACTATGTGGTCATACACTACACTATTCTTTATTTAAGCCTGAATGTTATCACAAATTCTGAAAAATATTCTTTTGAAACATGCAAACTTATAGGCTGCTGCATAACACCTCACATCATCTGTCAATTGCCCCATTAATTTTGTTGTTTCAAATGACTGCCTATTATCAGGTTTTCCGAACATTCCATACAGAGTGGCTAAGGTTGGAACACTGGATTTGCTGACCTAGCGCTGTGGATCATATGCCACAGAGAGATTTCAGAGTTCACAATGAAATAAAAAGTAAAGCAAGTGAACAATGTATATATAAGATGAATTAGTACATGAACAAATATATTTCATGTACCTTTAGGAATCTCAGGCTCAGCAACCTTAGGTACAGCAGCTGGTTCCGCTGGTTTCTTTACAACTTCAGGCACTTTAAAAAGATAATGTTAATGTTTTTTTTTTAAAACTTTAATACTGATATAAGAAGTAAGAAGAATAAGAGCATTTCAATTATATTTAGTCATAATTAAATGCTTTGCCAAATGGAAAAGCTTTACAAGATCTAAGAGGGAAATTCATTAGCAACAAGCAACAACAAACACACACAAATATTTATATAAGCCATAGATTATTTTTGTTACTCAAGAATTAAAGATTGTATACCATCATTTTTTCATTTCCTGGATTTTTATAGAAATGAAACCATGTATACGTAAAGATGTTTGACATTTAAAAAAGATGTATAGACTGTATCTGACATAAATATATAAAAAACAATGCTAAAGTTTATAAATGTTTTACCAAACCAAATTACCAGATCAACACTGAGGCAATATGATAAGCAGAAAGTAAAATAAAATAAGCAAAAGTAAGTGCAAAATTAAGATTTTTGTATTATTGGCAAGCGCCAAAAAGAAATAAAATAAGCTAAAGTAAGTGCAAAATNAAGATTTGCCCTCAAGCTATGCTGTACCTCTGCCTGGTGGTGCCACCCTTTTTGGGACAGCTTCAGGTACTTTTTCTTCTATGTAAGGTCTCTTTGATATTTCTGGTGCATAAATATAGATTTTTTTTTAGAACAGTGACTTTATAAAAAAAATAAGTATTTTAAAGAGTAACAAGGACATAAAACTAATACACTACCACATAACCAGAAGAAATAAGAAAACACCAATGTCACATGACAAATAAAGGGCAATAACAAATGAAAACAATAGTCATATTCTTGAAAACTTGGCATAATGTACCTTCTGCTGGTGGCACTTCCTTCTTTTTAGGAGCAAATGGAACATCCTTTTCTAATGGTTTCTTTGGAGCCTCAGGCACTAAAGACATTTTTTTAATTATGCTCTATTCTGAATATAAGTAGACGTTTGCTGAAATAAAATTAAGCAATCCAAGGACTATACCTTTGGCAGCTGGGACCTCTTCCTTTTTGGTAACAGATACCGGAACTTTCTGTTCTGGAACCACTTTCTTGGGAGCTTCAGGAACTATAATCATATTGTTTCAGTGAGATGTACATTTACAATTCTACGTTTACATTAATGCAAGCAGAGTTGCTTAGTTATAAGTTATAATCCAAATCCAATGTTAATAAGCAACAAGTGCTAACAGGACTGTGATTATTGTAAGTTTAGTAAAGTAAGTAAGTGGTATACAGCAAACTAGAGTAGGTATTGGGCAAGAAGATATTTAAAGGAAACATTACAAATACACATAAAATAAAAAGAGGGTAAACACAAAAGACAGATACAGACTTCATACAGGTTCATCAAGTCATAGAGAGATTGCTGATACCTCTAGCTGCAGGAACTTCTTCCTTTTTAAGAGCAGGTACAGGCACTTTTTCTTCAGGTACAGCTTTAAAACAATAAAGATTCAGAATGACCATACTATATATTTTTAAAACATAACAAGAAAANGATCAACATAACAACAAAAATGTGAGTGAGCCAAAGACAAACTGTTGCAAAGCTATAGGCTTGGTCATCATGTTAAAAAATAAGCTGAAATGTATATAGACTTAAGCATGTCTATATACCTTTAGGTGGTGACACAGCATCCTTTCTAGGAGCAGCAATGGGTACTTTCGCCTCAGGAATGGCTCTTTTTGGAACCTTAGATACTTTAAAAATATTGACACATTTAACATACGGCTCTTCAGAATCTTGGCTATATCACGAATAAACAGCAAGATCATTCTACTCTATTTTACTATATTCTACAGTAATGTCACATAAATACCTTCTGTGATTTCCTCTCTGCGAGAGACAGACACAGCTCTTTTCTCCTCTGCAACCATTTTTTCATGAACAGTAGGAACTCCAGAATCTATCAAATGTACAAAGCCTTGCATTAAAATTAAAGTTTGAATTTCACTATATGTAATAGTTTATATATATATATATATTGTGAAATATGAACACATTGTTTTCTCTGATATTAATAGTATATCCAAAATATTGCATGTGTACATAGTATACTCAGGTTTACATTATATAGACACTTTTGGACCCCTTTTAGCATTACACTTTTTAACAGTTAACCATGACAGTACAAAAAAAAAACATGAAGTTTTAGTCAATAAAGCTTGTATGCAATGAATATATTTAGAAATATGAACATATGCATATATGTATATATACATATCCAGACATAGGACTGGATTTAGAGTTTCATTCCCATTGTGNAAAAGCCTTTCATGTGAGCGGTGGGGAGGCCACTTTCAAGGCTTTACCCCTTCCATAAGATTGTATCTGGATTGGAAGAAGATTGGAGAATGTAAATATGTGCCCCCTTACAATGGTGCCCATCCACCAATTAGGGACCAGACATAAAAACAACTGTGTAGATGCATTTGATAGTTGTGCTCTGATATGCACAAAATTATTTATGATTAACAGGTTTTTATATAGCGCCATCATATTATGTAACACAATTTTAATTATCAATAAGACATCACCGGGTTGTAACTGACAGAATGGTTGGAGAAGGGGGCCTTGTTCGCAAGGTTACACTCTATAGTATATTGTGGATTAATACATAGGGGTAAGTTTATTATATTATACCGTGGACCATTTATTATACAGTGGACCAGCCAGGTTGTAATGTAAAAGTACACAGTGTTCTTTATGATCAGCAGTGTTAGTAGCAGAAAATGAGGGTAATTACTTATAATTAGTTATAAGTTTTCATATGTATAAAATCCCCAATTATGATGTAGGACAATGGTACTAGACATACCTGTGACATATGCAGCCTCTTCCACTTGTTCGGCATAGTAGAACTCTTCAGCAGTCTTTCTCTCTGGCACTGAACCATAAGGAAAATGTTAATTTCCAGTTTGCAGATATATAGAAGTCAGTAGATATTAGGGATTCACATTTCTTAAGCTGGGTACACACGGTAAGATAAATTGTATCCAATCGTTAGATTTTTCAAGAGTGGGTAAAACCATGTTGAATTGCAGGGGAGGTAAAATGAATGTTAGTGTTTGCATGCAGGGAGAATACTTTATTGTTGCATGTTGCACACAGATACTGACCAGCGTTACTGTTACACTGTTATTACACTTGTGCTGGAAACATCATCTCTCACCTGTAATACTGATTGCAATTAATTTAATTTGCCTCCCCTGCAATTCAACATGGTTTTACCTACTCTTGAAAAATCTTACGATTGGACACAATTTATCTTACCGTGTGTACCCAGCTTTAGTGTTTAATTATATATTTTGTAAAGATGGTCAATGATCTAGAAGCTTTTGAAATACAAATTTAGATTAATGCAAAAGAAAACAAAAACATATTAATTGCAATAAATTATCCACATGTATTACTCTTTATCCTGCTGTAGGTTAAAATGTTAGACTTTTCTTCAGGGACGCTGCAAAATCCTGTAGCCAATCAAAGCCTGCATTTTGTGGCTCTCCAGGTGATGATGGTTATTATTGTTATTTTTCTTTGTAGAAGGCTTTATTGTAGATGCTAGCATTAACCATGTTCATACCTTTCACAGATGTTATTTGTTGCTTTTTACGCATTGATAGAGAAACCTCTTCTTCTGAAACTGCCCATTGCCGAGCTTGTACTTTAAAATAATGCATGCAGTATATTTAGGAATTATGTGTGCCAATTTTTAAGTGATTTAATGCAACAGATTTTTTTTAACTAATAAAAAAAATACAAAGTGTCTTAAGTAAGAAGTGCTTGAATGTAATTACTAATTCATTTATTGTATTAAGCTTACCCCTTCTTTCTTCAACTTCTTCGTGAACTGGGACAGGCACAGCTTTTTCTTGCACTTTAGAGATACATAAAATGTATTATAAGTACTAAAAAAGTCAACAGCTACAGTGTAGTGAATACTATTCCTATTCATGTGAACTTCTCTCCCAATTATATCTAATTATTCCATAAGTACTCTTTTTCAACTTTTCACCATCATAAGGGTACAATGGGACAATAATATTTCAAGGCTACAACTCAAGACAAAAACTAAAAGACTGACCTTGTCTCCGACGAACTGCTTCCTCCTGTCTGGTCATGACCCTTCTTCCAAATTCTTCCTCAACTGGGATCCTTGGAACTGGTAAACCATTTAATATTAATGAAAATTTTTCTTTACCACTATATTCATTTTATGTTAACTTTTTTGCCCAACGGCATAACAGGTTTATTATTTGATAATCAAGTTAATTGTCTAACTACATTGACATCATTTACAGGTAAGATTTAAGTACCTGAAGGTTCTCCTGGCTTCCTAGGCTCGATCTCTGGGACCCTTCTTTGAGGAATCTCCTCTTCAATAACTTGATAAATAAAACAGTCAGACATTAAAAGGTTTTGTTGGGAAATTGCTGAAAATGTTTGATAGTCTTCCAAATTTTTAATCATATGTGCCAAATACATATTAACATATATAATTCATTTATACATTGAAACTAATTGTTCAGACCCTACAAAAGTAAAGTGTAACATACAAATTCAGTAGAAAAGAATTTCTAAATATAAGAATCTACCGATACAAAACATAGAACTTATTCATGTTGCATCCACATGACAGTGACATTTTTTCAAACATTTAAGAGTAATACCAGATACTTTAAATCAAGTAAACAAAGTACAAAACAAAAGGTACACAAATGAATTAGAACATAATATCCCATATTTGTGTACAGTATGTAGAATATAGACGTATACCTTCTTTGTAATATTGTTCTCTTTCTCCATAAACCTGTTCTTCATAATACTCTTGTTTTTTCTCATAGACGTGTTCCTCATAATACTTTTNCTCCTCTTCATAAACATGACCCTCATAAATCTCCTCTCTCTCTGCATACTCTTCATATGCTTCCTCTGCTTCCCCATAAACCTCCTCTGTTTCATAAGCTGGTTCAGGTTCTTCATAATATTCATAAATCTCTTCTTTCTTTTTGGATACGGCAACTACTTTAACCTCTTCAGGTTTTCTGGGTTTTTTAGGGACTTTAAAAATATTTATTTGTATTAAAAGAAATGCATTTAATGACAATAATGTTAAAGATGCAGGGGATAAGAGTTAAGAATAAGATAAGATCCTCATGTGGTAAGAATGTACTGGCATGTTTTAAAAGCCATCATGTTTGTTTCTTTTTTTAAGAGATTAAGAAAGCACAAGGTGATGTGTGCACAAAATTTGACAAACACAAGAAATTCAAATAAATGTAAAGAAACACTTTGATAGATAGA
>JABWIB010000018.1:51285-128559 GCA_016617825.1 Platyplectrum ornatum | reverse complement strand
ANATAGATAGATAGATAGATAGATAGATAGATGTTAAGAGCCTAATCTATATAGATAATATATAATTCTATTATTTTATTACTAGTCTAAACATGTTTTAGTTAACATAACATTAAAACAAGTACACCATTAGTATAACAGTAAGAGTAAATAATTTTATCCATCACAACAAGTATTAAGCAATTTTTTCTGTCATTTGGGTTGTATGGTGTTACATTTGGAAAACATAGTTAAGAGATAAGGCAAGGCAAGATTACCATTTTTATAGACATTAACAAACACACAAATAAGTCAGAACAAATAAAATAGATCACAACAGGTCTACAAAAAGAACATAAATTAAAGAGACATATAGTAAAACGTAAAAGACAGGGTCACAGTATTGAAAAGTTCTCCATGCAGATGTTTAATCAAAATGTATTTTTTGTCTGTATAATTCTTAATATTCACCCAATCATATCTTGAGTGCCCAATGATGTCTTCAGGAAGTGTTAAATGTGTTTGCTATTAGCTATGGGCATTTATTATTTACCTTTAGCAGGAGGTGCTGGTGCAGAAGGAGCAGGTGGTGCTGGTACTTTTTGTTTCTTGCCAACTGCAGAAACTTTAATGTAACAACAAATGTAAGATATGGATATATTTAAGACATAACTTTGATGTGTTATCTATTAATGCACNTTCCCTTTGGAAAAGTTATATGATCACTAGTGAACTCTATTGAATCTTAAAATATAAATTGACTTACTAAAGATATAAAAGACAGATAAGACAAAGTAATGTGTACAGGGCTAAAACAGACTAGGCAATGACATATTACATAGAACACACAAGAAGGAGAATGTAAACTTCACATGTGTAGACGGTTATAATAATAAAGAACATAGCACATATGACAGTAACAGAAATTATATGTTTTAAACAAAATAATTTTATGCAATACCTATGGTCTAAAAATTCTTATGACCCATTATACCTCTAACAATATTTAAAAAGACTTACATACATAGAAACATAAATTGTGACGACAGGTAGGAGTAACTTCTTCATTTAGGCATAATTTTTTAACCATACTTATATTACTCTCTATTTGTCCCTAACTTTAGTTTATGGTTTAGGATTGGTTTATACCAATCATGTTGAAATTGCTCTAAAGAATTTGCCTCTATACCAGGCTATATAAAGATTATGCAATNTTACAGTGCTAGAATTACATTAATTAAGTTAATAATAATTAAGTTATTAACTAAACTATTATATTATTCTTTTGAACTTGAAATTATGTTTATTATAGTAAATCATGAATATCAAAATACATTAATAATTATAGAATGCAATATACAATACAATCTTGCCCTGTTTAATTAAGTATTAATATAATGAATCAATTGATCTAAACATTAAATAACTGATCACTCACTTTTAGTTGGTGGAACTTCTTCTCTGATGTCTGGGACAACATCTCTGTGAACTTTTACACCAGGTTTGGGCACTGCAATGGTCAGTTACATATAATTAGGATTCTATATCATATAGAACTTTGGAAGGTCACATTATCAATGCAATAGCTAACCATAACGGCTATTGAATTGTTATGGCTCTAACTGTAAAGTGACTTTTGGCTATGGCATTTTAAACAATATTTAAGTGCAACTGCTATTTTATCTTGATTTTTTTTATAGTATGTTGTTTATTTGTTAGTATTAATAGTATAAATATATACATTTCCTTTAATTAAACACAAGTAGGAAAAGCTCATTCAAAGTGAAGAAAAAAAAGAATGAAGAAATTCTATACATTGTCACTTTTGTAATAATAATTGTGAATGAAAGCTATCATACCTGAAGGTACCACCTCTTCTTCCTCAAGAGCGGATATGTATGGAATTCTGGTATCTGGAACATCTATGAAAAATGACAGAGGAAAGAATATATTCATTCAATAATTTATTAAGTGTTCTATTTAATCCTTCATATATTATAAAAAAATATACATGTATAATATCTGTTATCTTACCTGGTGGTCTTAATTCCAGTTTCATTTCTAAAATAAAATTACATTGATTTAGTAACTTATTATTGTATCATATCTGTTCTACGATATATAAGATGACATTATTTACAAGGTAATAAAAAGTAATAAAAAATGTTTTTATGAGGATTTTTTGCAGCAAACCACACTAAACTAAAAATAATTACAGTGCAAAAAATGCAGCATTTTGATTCTGGAAATTCTTGCTTGGTATACTGTAGTTTAGCCAGGTCACAAAACGTGAGCACCTGAGCTATAGCAATTTGTATTATGTGCTTTAATGAGTAGAACTATTCATGATTCATTGTAAAGCATCAGGAGCATTTGTAATAGAAACCAGCCACTTCTGGCCATCAGTGTTCAGTACCTTTCCTAGTCAGATACAGTTCAGCTGTGCTTGTTGCTTCACCTCTTGGCTCTAGACTGGCAATTACTGAATATACTCCTGAGGAATTGGAAAAGAAATAAGTTTAGTGCACACATTGTATGTGGTATTTTTTAAACATNATTAGTGAAACACAAAGTGATTTGAAGGGAGGCATATCTATATTGAACAAACATATTCCCTTTTATGAATGTAATAATAATGTAATTATAACATCTACAGTTCTGTAATACTGTAATTAAATGGTTACCTTCATCTTCTGCTGTGACATTATGGATCGTCATGTAATGCCAACGCCCTTCACTTCTGAAACTGTACTTGTCGCTCTCTTCTAATTCCATTGTTCCTTTGTACCATGTGACCACAGCATCATCAAAGGACACTTCACATTCAAAGGTGGCAGATTCATGTTCACTCACAACAATATTTTGAATGGTTTTTGTGAACTGAATTGCTTCAGCTGTCCAAAAAAGGACAATTATCAATATTTTAATTTGCACAAAATATTTTTATATGTGAGCTAATACATAATACATTTTATAAAGTAATACTGCTGGAATAGGATGATAAACTTTGTATATGAAACAGTGACACCTANAATTCATACCTTCAATTATGAGATCTGCAGTAGTTTCCAGATTTTCATACTTGCAGGTATATTGCCCCTGGTCCTCAGTTCTCACATCTTGAATGATAAGTTTATGAATCTTCTCATTGACCTCTGTTCTATACCTTCCGCGAGGTACAATTACTTTGCCATTTTTGTACCACTCAGATTTCACATTTGGAATAGAGAACTCGCAAACCAGAGTACTACTGTGTCCTTCTTTGATAGAGTGTTCCTCAAGATGCTTTTCAACAACAGGTTCTACAAAAAATGTATAAATAAATATAATATTAATAAATGAGCTTATGACTGTAGCATTTAAATATATATCTGAAAGTGATTCCAAATGTATATAAGTAAAGAAATTACCGATCACTGTTAATTTGGCACTAGCAATGTGTGGTCCACACACTACACGGTAATTTCCTGTATCTTCCAGTTGACAGTTTCTAATTCTGAGGTAATGACGATCATCCTCAATGCGAATTTCATACTTGTCATTGGAATCTAATTTTACAGTTCCTCTATACCAGGATAGCTTGATTTCAGGGTAATTGATTTTGATCTCACACTCGAATACTGCTTCTTTCTTTGTCTGTACAGTTTGATCTTGAATGTCCTTGACTAAAATAATAGGCTACAAAAAATATATACGGATTAATCTTGGGAAATTATCTAATTATCTAGTTGATACAAGATTAGGCTTATTATATTGATATCTTACCTCAGCTTGGGTCATTCTTTGCTGAATGAATGAGACAAGCTCATCAAATTCTTGCTCTTCAGTACGGGCACTTCCCCCTGATTCCAGTTCCTAGTAGGCAGATAAAATAATAAAATGTTATAAATATTCTAACTCTTTGCACAGAGCATTTTAATTTTAACTGCATTTATATACATTATATGCACAGCCAAAATGATTTGTTCATAATTGCATTTAATGTCTATGAAAATTACATATTTTTGCCATTATTATTATTTTCTAGCACTAGCAAAATTGTTAAAAACAACCTGTTATTTTGCCTTCATGTTTTGCATTGTGAGTTTGATTACCATAGGATCAGTTATGTTATTGAAAGGAACATGATCATCTTTTTCTTTAAACAATTATATAACAGACTGTAATTAGTTAACATTACAATTATATTATTTAAGTAACGTGTTAATATTAAGCAAAATTTTTATATTTTCATAGATGTCCTTTAATATGGAGTGTACTAGTGATATATGATGAGATGTCTGTATAACTACAAGGCTTACCATCCTGTGACTCTCCTCCTCTCTGCTAGCTTTCAACAGCTCAAAAGCCTGAAGAAGGCCACGGAAATCTGTAATGCCATACATGCGGGCATATTTTTCATATTCTTTTGGATCTACATTTTTAAGGAGCTCCATGATATCAATAGCTTTCTCCTCTTCTTCTGTCTTCTTCTTTGTTGGGGTCCTATAATAGAATTTTACAATGAAATAAGATCTGTACTCANAAACCAGTATAGTCTAGTATATTACACATGTCTTTACTAACTTTTTCAATTTGGCTTTCAGGTCACCCTCCAGTGCCTCTTGTTTCCTTTCCTCAACTGACAGGTTAGTGCTGCTCTCAATTTCCCCATGTTTGTTGAAGGCCACACATCTGTATTGCCCAGAGTCAGTTTTGGTGACATCTTTAATCTCCAGTTTTGCTTCATCTCCTTTTTGTTGAACAACAATACGACCGCCATGATTGATCTGCCTCCATTTGCCCTTCATCCACTTCACATTGGGAATTGGATCGCCACCGACTTTAGCAATGAATGTTGCTGTGCCCTCTGTGGAAAAATAGATACATTTATGTTATATTCTGACACTAACATGAGAACAGGGTTGATGTGCACATGACAAATCACTTACTTTCTAAGACTTTGACACTGGCTGGTTCAGAGACAAAGAAGAGTTTTCCTTCAACTGGAGCTTTCTTTGCTGGTGGTGCTGCTGTTGGAGCTTTATCTAAAAAATAAATGTAGAGCCAATTTGGTTTATGAACTCTTTTTGACTGTTTTAAAATTAGCTTGTGCCGCTGGGCAAAAACATTTGTATGAGAAAAAAGGCTCAACATGTGCTGCCATAATTTAAAAGTGAAAAGCAAGTTAGTTAGATGCGATACATGATCCATAGTTTGAGATGCATAAGTTCAAGAAATTAAAATTGATATGTGCAAAGCAAATATTAAAACAATGTAACTTTTTTTATTAATGTGATTTGTTGTTTTCTTGTAACATCTGGTTCTTGATTTATTTTATTGTTTCTGTTACCTGTGATTGTGACTTTAGATTTAGTAGAGTCACTTCCAGCAGCATTAGTGGCTTTACACACGTAATCTCCGGCATCTGCTTTAGCAGCAGCTTTCAATTCTAGTGTTGCAGTTCCTCTAACAAAGGTGACACTGCAAGTATTAGAAGACTTGATTTCACGCCCAGCCTTGAGCCACTGAATTCTTATTGGTTGTGATCCTTCTACATGGCAACTGAGCTGNAAGCCCTCTCCTTCAGTGACAGACACTGGTGATAATGGCACATCAAATACAGGAGGCTTTTTGGGTTCTACACACAGAGAAAAAAAACATTAATTTAAGGTCACTGACTTTGTTTGTAATGCATGTATACAATCATTATAAATGCCACCGTACCAAAAACCCACCTTTTATAAGTACTGAAGAAGTACATATGGCACTTCCTGCATCGTTTGATACCTTACAGGTGTATAGTCCAGCATCTGTTAAGCTTGATTTTTTAACCTGGAGAAGCACCACATTGTTCCTGAATGAGATTTCATTATTTGCTGATTGCTGGATTTCCTGGTTATTCTGGAACCAGGAAACAATCAGTGGTTGTGAACCAGCAACACGACCTTCTAGTTTAAATGCATTGCCTGCAGTCTCTTCCACAGTTTCAGAAAGTTTCTTGGTGAAAGAAGGAGGAACTTTTCGTTCTGTCAAGAAAGAATTTAATCATTTGAATTTATAACGCTAAATATGTTTTCCTGTAACGCAATTATCTCTAATTACTACAGCCTAATGTTAATAACGCTATGGTAAGATTATTTAAATAAGTACCTTGTACGCCGAGTTTTACAGTGCAAGAATCTTTTCCAACATCATTACTGGCAGAGCATAAGTACTGGCCAGAATCTCCCTTTTCTGTTTTCAGGATTGTAAGCTTTGTGGTATTTTCCATTTGGGTAACCTTGTAGTTTCCACCAGTTTTAATTTCTTTGTTCTCTTTTGTCCAAGTCATTTGTATAGGCTGTGATCCTGTCACATGACATTCAAACTCAGCAGGATCCCCCACAGGAACATCCACTGGTGAAGGTTTCACGTCAAAGAATGGTGGGTTTCTACCCTCTAAAAGTGGAAAACAGAAAGCTTTTAACAATACTGTAACAAAAACCAGTAAGTTTGATAAAATGTGAAAATAGACAACAAACAAACCTGTAAGAATGAGTTTGGCATTACAGGAGGCAGTGCCAATAAAATTGGTAGCCGTACAAGTGTACTGCCCGACATGATGTCTGTCAGTTTGCAAGATTTGAAGGGTAGCTGTTTTATCTATATATGATTTTTGAATATTATAGTCATCTTTTATTAGTATACCATCTTTATACCAAGAAACCTCAATAGGTTCTGACCCAACTATTTGACATTCAAATGACACCGGTAAGCCAATAGTTTCCTGTATATCCTTCACTTTTCTTGCAAAGGAAGGTGGAAGAATACGTTCTGCAGAAAGACACGATGCAGTAAAGATTGTTCAATGGTTTCTTTACACTTAATGATGCAAGTAAAATTGCAGGAAGCTCTCACAGACACAGAAGCAATATCACATTTCTTATACTGCCACTGCTTGCCACACAACCTTTGCATTAAATCAATAAAATAAATGTTAGTGCTAATCAAAAAAGATCACCTTTACCTTTCACAGAGAGGAGGGCAGATGAAGAAGCGGAACCAACATCATTCTCTGCTTTACATATATATTCACCAGAATCATGAAGCTCCATTTTTGAGAAAACAAGGGTTGCAACATTGTTCTTGAAGTGTATTTTACATGTTTCTGTTGGTCGCAGTTTAGTATCGCCTTTGTACCAAGCCACTTTTATTTCTGGTGTGCCTTGAATTTGGCATTGCAATGAGGCAGCATCACCTGCTGTGACTTCCTGGGATTGTAGTGGTGTGAGGAAATATGGTGGTTCTATAACATAAAACACAGCGATCATTGCATGGCCATGTAAATTAAAGACAAAATATTTAAGGGAATAAGACAATAAGCAGGCTTCTTACCTAATACGGACACCTTTGCGTCACAGGTGTCATGTCCACTTGCATTTTGTACTTGACAAGTATAGGTGCCTTCATCATCAGTTGTGCTGCTTGAATATTCCAGGATACAAGATTTGTCAGTTGTTGTGATGCTGCATCTTTCAGACTGAGACACCTCTACACCATTCTTCTTCCATGTCACATTTATTGGAGCAGTTCCAGTGTATGTGCATTCAAGAATAATAGGTTTCCCTGTGTCTGTCTGATAATTGCTGAGCTTCTTGACAAATGCAGCAGGTTCTAGAGGAAATGAAAATTATCAAGGTGATGAGTGTCTATGCTGCACAATTTTTTATTTAAATTATTTGTGTTTCAACGAACTAACCTTGAACAAAGAGTTGAGTTGAACAGGAGTCTTTTCCAGCATCATTGCTAACATGACAATAATAGTCGCCACTTTGAAGACCACTGACATTATAAAGCTCCAGTACAGCCCATGATTCTGTCAATGTAATATTACAATAGCTTCCTGGCAAGATTTCTTCACTTCCTTTATACCATGCTACTTTAAATGGTGGAGTTCCACGAATTTCACTTGCAAAGGTAACAGTGGCTCCTGGAAGAGCTTCAACAGGCTCAGGTTTCTCCACAAATGATGGTGGCTCTAAAATACACCAAAAGAACCCCCAAAGAACAATTAAAAAGGATATTCTGGAAATACATAAAGGGGTAAAAAAAAAAACCTACTGCTTAGACAACTGACCTTTGACAGACAAAGCTGCACTGCATTCATCAGATCCTGCAATGTTGGTAGCGTGGCAAGAGTACTTTCCAGCATCCGCTTGTGTCAAATCATTCACTTTCAACAGACAAGTGTTGTCTGTGAGGGCAGTTTGGTACTTGTCCCCACTGATGATTTCATTGCCATTGAAAGACCAAGAAACGAGAATGGGTGGTGATCCAGACACTTTACATTCCATGGAGGTTGTTGATCCAAGAAGTCCATAGGTTTCCTTTAACTTTCTTGTGAATGACGGAGGAATAATTCGGTCTGAAAAATACAAGCAAAAAAATAATTAAAATTAAATATCACTCTGATTGTGTACAGGGAACACAATTAAATGAGCAGTGAACTATTGTTTTGCCTTGAATTATATAATAGTTTTCTTTGTCTTACATATTGTACTTTGTTCAAATAATCAGAGTATACACTCAAGCACACCTGAATACAGTGGGTTAGATACATGTCCGGGTGTCATTGTCCGGGTGTCATTGGTTCGCCGCTCGCATCGACAACCGGACACGTGACCGAGCAGAGCCCTCCGGATTGGAGGAGACTCTGATAAATATCCGGGGCCATTTCCAGGATGACATTACCTTGACAAAGCATGGGCGAAACGCGCGTCGGGATTTCGCCCGTGGTAGCACCCTAAAAAATTGTGTTCCCCATTGAGTTGGCCACCTTTATTGGATGTATATAATCGTTATATTATCTAATACCAATCACAATAATCCANGGGNCATGTATNAACCTTTTGGTGCCATTATATTTATTACAAGGCACATGCTAGTANCAGTAATGGATGATTAATGTGGGCTTATAAGACCCCTCTGCTCTCCTTCTGAGTACCTCAATATTTTCTCTGGGGATTGACACCTTGGGACACATATCTAGACTACAACAGGGCGTATTTCGTAATTTTAATCACCTTTACTTATTTTCTTCACATATTCTATCTATATTCTATTCTATCTTCACTTTCTATCTATATTTTATATTTCGCCGATATTTTGCACAGAACNAAATAATTTTTAATGTGGGAATTAAAAGTTATATTTTATGCATCATAACTGTACNGGATGAGAGTGCAGTCGTAAAGGAACCGCTTTCTCTTTCTTTTTGATATTGTACTTTGTGTAATAAATGTTTTTAAAATGAAAGCACAGCAAATGACCAACCTGAGACATCAACACTGGCAGTACAGCTGCTCTTGCCGACATTGTTTTTCACCTCAAATACATATTCTCCACTGTCAGATTTATTAGTGGATAGTATTTTTAGACTAGCAACTTTGCCAAAGAAGCTAACTTTGTATTTCTCATCACTGGTCAGTTCTGCTCCATCTTTAAACCAAGTGGTTGTAAACTCTGGGGTTCCACCAACAGTACACTCAAGAGTGCAAGAATCTCCTGCAGTGACTTTGGTTGGTTGTGGTTTTTCAATTATTACGGCAGGCTCTGTGAAAATAGAATGGATAACACAGTTAATTAAACGAAACAAAAGTTTATGTGTTGTTCCTACAAGTGTAATAGGCTGTGAAATACTGACCTAAAATGGATATGTTNGCAAAGCATTCCTGTGACCCAGCCTCATTTTTGATCTGGCATGTGTATTTTCCTGTATTCTCAGGTCGGGTGGTTGCAAATGTGAGAGTTGCAATGTTATCTACAAATGAGAAACTGATGTCTTCACTTTCTCTAACAACTTCTTCTTTGTCTTTCAGCCATGCAACAGTAATAGGCTGAGTGCCATCAACGACAGCTTGAAGCTGAGCAGGTTCTCCAACAACTGTGGTAAAGTTCTCAAGCTTCTGGACAAATCTTGGAGGTTCTGCAGCNTAAAAAACTTAGCTTAAGTTTCCAATATATGTAAAAAATGTAACAAACAATTTGCTTGGAAAGAGTAGAACACAAATAGAGTATTTAGATATGACTTACCTTTCAGTTTAATTGAGCATACGCAGGTGTCACTTCCAATGTCATTTACTGCTTTACATTGATATTCTCCAATGTCTCCTGCATCGATTTTTAGAATGTGAAGTGAGGCAAGGTAATTTTCTGTAATGATCTTGAATTTCTTGCTGCTCTTAATCTCCTTTCGGTCTTTATACCAAGTAACTTCAAATGGAACTGTGCCCTTTAATTCGCATTTGAGGGTCACATCAAGTCCTTTTAAGGTCAGTACAGGTTCTGGTTTTTTGATGAAAACAGGGGGTTCTATAATATTAAAAGGAAATATAAACACAAGATGAATGTATGGGAATGTAAATCAGCCTTAATTTAAAGAGTGATTTTAAGAGCCAATATTAGGTCTACAGGTTCAGTTCTGTTTAAAGTATAACCCTTTAAGGTATTATTTTTTCACATTCAACCACCCCAGCAAACCTGGGTTTTTAACGTAGGTATTGGCCAAGGCACAAACTTTCTACCTCATGCAGATTACACCCTGGAATTTCCCAGGGTTTTACAAAAATTTACAACATTAAAATTAGTAAAAACTGTGATTCAAAATCANAGGAGCTGTGATTGGCAATNAATCATGATTGACGTGCCTTAATCACCCTATCAACTGTTTAGGCTACAACTCGGATGGAAAAACCCAGGTAGGGACCGTTTAGAGTACAGGCAACCGGGAATTACCTGAGAATAACCCTGCTTTTTACTTGGTTTGATGACTTGGGTAAAACAACGAGATTTTTCAAAAGACACCATGTTTAGATTACCATCAATTACCCATGAATTTCAGGCAACCTGCAACTTCATCTAGCATAAAATTACTTATTACATTATTTTCTAAAATAATACACATATTTTAAAAGAACAAAAATATAGTAAGGCTCTACATAGCACACAGTGTCACCTATGCGCCCCAAAAATATGTCTCATATGTTCAAAAAAAGATCTGGCTTCAAAATCAAAGATCATGTGCATTTTAATGTGTCACGTGCTATGAAATATTCATTTACAATATAANATTTTCCATTGTTACTGCAATGTACCGAAGTATCAAAATTGGCTTAGCTTTACCTTTTACTTTTAGTGATCCACTGCAGCTGGCACTACCGGCATCATTGTGAGCTTCACAAGTATAATCTCCACTGTCTTCAACGCTGGCATTATTTATCTCCAGTGTAGCCACAGAGTCCACAAAAGACATTGCAAATTTGTCCCCTTGTTGAATTTCTGTATCATTTTTAAACCAAACAACACCTATTTCTGGNGACCCACTGATTTTGCATTCAAACCTGTCAGAATCTCCAAGTTTAATGACCTTTGATGACTCCAGCTTCTTCACAAATCGTGGGGGTTCTTATTAAAAAAAACAGAAAAAATATTAAGACGGAAGCAATTTTTACACTAAACATATGAACCCTCTAAAAAAAATAGTTCACAGTGAAGTAATATTTTTTATTCATTCAGGATCAGGATAATATAAAGTAGATAAAGACTTGTTCTATAATAACTTTACCTTGAACATCGAGAGAGGCTGAACAAGAGTCTTTTCCAACTTCATTGCTGGCATAGCACATGTAAACACCAGCATCAACCTTGCTGACTTTCAAGATCTTCAAATGAGCTCTGTTTTCTGTAAAAGTAATCTTGTAGTTTCCACCAGGGCGAATTTCTCGGTTGTCTTTTGCCCAGGAAACTTTGATTGGCTGTGCACCAGTGACATGACATTCAAAGTTGGCTGCTTCTCCAAGAGGGACATTGGTAGATTCCGGTTTAATATCAAAGACAGGAGGTGATTTTGGTTCTGCAAGCAAAAGAAAGTTATGATTATGCTTACAGGTTCCTGTAAAATTCCTGGTAAATGTATTTTGTTCTTCTTAAAAGAACACAGCATAAGTACACTGTATATGCTTCAACAAACCTGTGAGGGTAAGTTTCGCACTGGAAGATGCAGAACCAATAGGATTTGAAGCTGTGCAAGAATATTGACCAATGTGGTCAGTGCTAGTAATCAAAATATGAAGAGTTGCAACGTTGTCTATAAATGATGTTTGCACATTATTGTCATCTCTCAAAAGAACACCGTCCTTATACCAAGAGACCTCAATTGGTTCAGAACCATTAATTCGGCAGTCAAAAGTAACAGGTAAGCCAATAATTTCCTGAACATCCTTAACTTTTCTTGCAATAGAAGGTGCCAACTTACGGTCTGCAAAAAAATATTTTTGACATCATAAGAGCTTATTCTACTATAGAACTGTAAAAACAGATAAGATTTTTTCAAGAAATTAACTTCACCTTGTACAGTGAAAAGAGCAATGGAAGAAGCAGATCCTACAGCATTTTCTGCTTTGCAGATGTATTCACCACTATCTGCCTTTTCAACCTTGTTGAACACTAGTGTGGCAACATTGTTTTTAAACTGCATTTTGTAAGCAGGAGTTGACCTGAGCTTTGTGTCACCCTTATACCAGGACACCTTGATTTCTGGTGTTCCTCCCACTTGGCATTGTAAAGATGTAGATTCTCCAATGGTCACTTCCATTGGCTCCAATGGTGCAATGAAATAAGGCGGTTCTGAAGAACAAACAATGGTTATAGGAACCACCAAAGCAGAGTTAAACAAGATGTATGCATTTTTAATCTCACTAAGTTTGTACACACCTAGGATGGATAACAGGGCACTGCATGCATCCTGACCAGCCTCATTTGCCACCTGACATGTGTATTCACCATCATCCTCCTGTGTGGCGCTGAATATTTCTAGTAGACAAGACTTTTCTGTGGTGGTAATGCTACACCTTTCAGACTGGCGTATTTCACTACCATTCTTTTTCCATGTAACCACAATAGTAGGTGAACCAATGTAAGTGCATTCCAAAGTGACAGGTTTCCCTGATTCAATACTAGAGTCATTCAGTTTCTTCACAAATGTGGCTGGTGCTATTGAAAAGCAGCAAAGAGATTAAGAATCAGTTTGTGTTATGTTATATGATTATCCTGTATCAAAAAGTGTAATAAAACTAACCTTTCACAAGAAGGTGTGTTGTACATGAGTCTTGACCAGCATCATTGCTAATCAGACAAGTGTAATCTCCACTCTGTATAGTGTCTACATTGTACAACTCCAACGCAGCAAATGAATTTTTCAAAGATATATTACAGTTAGGTCCGGGCACCAGTTCACTGTTTCCTCTAAACCAGTTNACTTTAAATGGTGG
Source organism: Platyplectrum ornatum (assembly GCA_016617825.1). Classification (NCBI taxonomy): domain Eukaryota; kingdom Metazoa; phylum Chordata; class Amphibia; order Anura; family Limnodynastidae; genus Platyplectrum; species Platyplectrum ornatum. Next base: position 115,291 of record JABWIB010000018.1, on the reverse strand, counting down.
TGTTCCTTTAATTACACTGGTAAAGGTAACACTTGAACCTGGTAATACTTCCTGTGGGTCAGGTTTCCTCACAAAAGAAGGTGGTTCTAGAGATATAGTAATAACAAAGTAATTATTAGAATTACATGTTGTAAGGCAAAGAATGTTTTAAGNATCAGTCTGAGTCTATGAAGATTGATTATTTCTTTTTACAAACCTTGAACGCTCAAGGATGCACTGCATTCATCAGTTCCTGCCACATTGGAAGCCTCACATGTGTAGTTTCCAACATCTGCAGCTCCTAATGAGTTGACTGTTAAGGCACAGATGCTGTCTGAAAATGTGATGTCATATTTGTCACTACTAACAATTTTATTCCCATTTTGATACCAAGAGACAGAAATAGGAAGAGAGCCAGACACTTTGCATTCCAAGCGTGTAGAAGATCCTAACACACTGTTGGTGTCTTTGAGTTTTCTGGTGAAAGATGGTGGGATTACTCGATCTGTGGGAAGATAGTGTATAATAAGTAAAACAAATACCTTATTACTGAAAACATTAGAAAATCTTTGTAGTATAATATGACCACACTAACCAAGAACATCAACTGAGACAGTACAGCTGTTTTCACCAACATTGTTCATGACTTCAAAGGTATATGCCCCACTATCTTCCTTGGCGGCAGACATGATCTTAAGTGTAGATCTCTTGTTAGAGAAGCTAATGGAGTACTTATGGTCACTACGTATCTCCTTAGCATTTTTATACCACTTGGTGATAAGCTCAGGTGAGCCGGAGACTATACATTCAAGAGAAAAGGTATCACCAGCTGTCACTCTCATTGGCTCTGGCTTCTCTACAATTCTTGCGGGTTCTGAAACAAAATTACATTTACCCTTTTAAAAAAAAATTGTATGGAAATTGTGAACAACATATATTTGTTCCTTAATGTCCAGTAACTTATTTGAATGTTAAGATGTTATTACATGTACATGTTTAAACTTTACTTTTACTAGAGGAAATTTACATATAATGAAGATGTTAAAATATAGTGTCAATGAATATTACCAACCTATTAAAGAAAGAATGGCAGCACATTCCCGTGCTCCCACTTCATTGGTGGCCTGGCAAGTGTATTTTCCTGAACTTGAAGATTGGGTGCTAGCAATTTGTAAAGTGGCAACATTGTCTGCATAAGATATTTTGACATTTTCACTTTCTCTAACAATATCTCCTTTGTCTTTTATCCAAGTTATTGAAATGGGCTGGGAACCCTCAGTGACTACATGCAGCTCTGTTGTTTCACCAATGAGGCATGTGACATCGCTGAGTTTTTTCACAAACCGTGGTGGCTCTATTAAAGAAAACAATGGCATGTGATTCATTGAATCAACATTTGTGGTCACAGTTTAAAAGAAAACAAAGATGATTAGACAGTGTCTACCAACCTTTGAACTTTATGGCACAGACACAGTTATCACTTCCGACTTCATTGACAGCCTTGCACTGATATTCGCCTATATCAGCTGATTCCACATTAAGAACATGGATGTTAGCAAGGGTGTCTTTGGAGGTCACCTTGAATTTTTTACTGCTTCGAATTTGTCGCCTATCTTTGAACCATGCAACTTCAAATGGTGGGGTTCCCAAAAGTTCACACTCAAAACTGACATCAACACCTTTTACAACTTCCACAGGACTAGGCTTTCTAACAAAAACTGGTGGTTCTATAAATAAAAACAAGATATTATTTTACAAAATAATTAATATGGTTAAAAAAAAAGACAACTGAGAATGAGTTGTGAAGGTACTAATTTTCTGCTGGCATAAAAACTGCTGGAAATCAAATATTATTTCTGGTGGGTGGGAATAAATCAAGCTTAAAGTTTTCATTTTAATAAGCATGCATATTTACTAGTGTGATATATAGGAACTTGTTTTTTATAGATAATACAGAATTGTATTATTTTGTGTCAAATTAAATATTTTTGTATTTAATAGTTTACACTATTGATGTTATATAATTCACAAGGCAGACTAAAACTAAGACAATTTGTGTATTACAATATACATCCAATCACTACTTTCTACTATGTACACCAAATTAAAATGGCATAACCAAAAAATAAAATCTACTAAAAAATGTAACAAGAGAAAGAATGACAATGGGATATTAAGAAGTAATATAGCACCTTTGACTGTAATTGCTGTACTGCAGCTTGCACTACCAGCATCGTTGTTAGCTTCACAGGTATAATCGCCACTGTCTTCATTGTTGAAATCATTAATTTCAAGAACCGCCACATTGTCAGCAAATGACAAGTTAATCTTTTCACTTGGATGGAGCTCTGCGTCATTTTTGTACCACACAACTTTAATCTCCGGGGATCCACTAATTTTGCAGTCAAACTGAGCAGAGCTACCAAGTTTCACAACCTTTGACGGCTCTAGCTTCTTCACAAACTTTGGAGGTTCTATGGAGGTAGAGGAGAAAAATAACTATATGTACTAACATATAATATAGTGTAAGTCCCTTACATGGCCAACTTTGTTTTGTATAGAATTTTCTAAATATAAAGTAAAAAATAAAAACTTTTGTTTGTGTTTTGTTTTTCTAGTTGTTGGATGTTTCTAAAATTCTCTACAGCTTAATTCTCTGTAATATAATTATTAAAAACTCTAAACTTTCTGCATAATATGTTCTTGGTAAAATAAAGGTAGAAATCAAGACGATCACATACAAACCAAACACAAAAAGAAGAGTTCATCTTACACATTTCTGGTAAGCTTATTAGGTAAGAACTTCACAGTACATACAGGTGAATGACAAAATACCTTTCACACTCAGTTCTGCTGAACAAGATTCTTTGCCAACATCATTGGCTGCTAGGCAAGAGTAAAGACCAGCATCTCCTTTGCCCACTTTTAGAATTCTCAGGTGGGCTGTATTACCGATATAAGTGATCTTGTAATTTCCACCTGTTTTAATTTCTTTGTTATCTTTGGTCCATACCACCTTAATTGGCTGTGTTCCAGAAACATGGCACTCAAAATCTGCACTCTCTCCGAGCACAGCTCCTATGGGTGCTGCTTTTTTATCAAAGAAAGGAGGCCTCTTGGGTTCTATAAGTCAAAATCAATAGCAAAAACACTTAGTTCATTTGATTTTAAGAGTAACCTTAAACCAAGTTACAGTTGCTTTACAATGTTTAAAATACTAGAGACACAAACCTGATATTGTGAGTTTAGCAGTTGATGAAGCACTACCGACTGCATTTGTAGCTGTGCAAGAATATTGCCCTGCATGAGATTTATCAGTTTCAAGAATACGAAGAGTGGCTACGTTATTCACAAATGTTATTTGAACATTATGATCTTCTGTCAATGCTACACCATCCTTATACCAAGAAACCTCTATGGGCTCTGAACCGTTAATACGACAATCAAATTTCATTGGTTGTCCAAGTGTTGCTTCCAGATCCTTCATTTTCCTGGCAAATGAAGGTGGAAGTTGACGGTCTGCAAAAGATTTAGCATTTCAGAAAGGTGTCCTGATTTTTTTTACTAATCAAACCACAATCAAAGAGAAAAAGAAGAGAAAGACAAAAAAAAACAAGAAAATCACCTTGAATAGTAAGCACAGCCTTAGAAGAAACAGATCCTACAGAATTTTCTACTATGCAGGTATATTCTGCACTATCATTTTTATCCACTTTGCTGAAAGCTAAAGTAGCAATGTTGTTGGAAAAGTACACTTTACATCCTGGAGTGGAGCGGAGTTTTGTATCTCCTTTGTACCATGACACCAAAATTTCCGGAGTTCCTCCAACTTGACATTGCAAAGATGTTGAATCACCAACAGTTACTTCCATGTCTTCTATGGTGGTGATGAAGTATGGTGGTTCTATCAAAAGAATGATTAGAGTAACTAACATGTTCTTTTATCTAGACTAATGAGAAAACCTGAAAATTAAGTGGCAAATTGGACAGACCTAATACTGTTACCACAGCTTGACAGGCATCTTGCCCAGCCTCATTTTCAACCCGGCAGGTATACTCGCCATCATCCTCTTTGGAGCTACTTAAGATTTCCAAGATACAAGACTTTTCTGTTGTAGTCAAGTTACATTTTTCAGTTTGCACTATTTCTATTCCATTCCTTTCCCAAGTCACATAAATGGGAGGAGTACCAGTGTATGTGCTTTCCAAAATGAAAGGTTTTCCAGTTTCTACACTGTAGTCTTTTATTTTCTTCACAAATGCAGCAGGTTCTAATTTTAGAAGATGCAAAAGCGTTAGCAAAGCTTTTGAAAATATAACAGCTAATAAGCAGAGGCTAGAATTATGTTAAAAGTTACCTTTGACAAAGAGATGAGTGGTACATGAGTCTTTTCCAGCATCATTAGAAACAACACAAGTGTAATCCCCACTGTGATCTTTGTTCACTTCACTCAATTCCAAAATAGCAGATGAATCTTTAAGTTTTATGATACATGTGGTTCCAGAAATAAGCTCACTGCTTCCCTTGAACCAATGCACCTTAAAAGGTGGTGTTCCCTTTATAACACTTGTAAAAACGATATCCATACCAGGTAATGCTTCCAGTGGTTCAGGTCTCTTGACAATGGTTGGGGGCTCTAGGGAACCATAGCATATACCATAAGATAAAATTACACACTGTGAAAATCTTACTATATCTCTAGTTCCATTGAAGACAAAATTATTAAGTGGTCCAAATTGCTGTAAGATTATTGAATACGTAAAGAAAATATATTCATAAAGTAATATGCCTATCACAACTTACCTTGCACAATCATGGAAGCAACGCTTTCAGTAGTTCCAGCAACATTGGCTGCTACGCATGAATAGGTACCAGCATCAGAGGATTCCAAATCATTAATTTTCAAGACACAAAGACTATCAGAAAATTCTAGCTCATATTTGTCTCCACTAGAGATTTTGCTTCCATTGTGAAGCCAAGTTATGGACATTGGTGAAGAGCCAGTGATTTTACATTCCATAACGGCAGAGGAGCCTAAGGCACCAGTGGTTTCTTTCAACTTTTTAGTGAAAGAAGGAGGTATAATTCGATCTATTGAATGAAAGATAAAAATTTTTTTTAAAGAACTGTTCAACAATCACTATTATTTTTTATATGCCAAATAGTTAAAAAAGACTAACCAAGTACATCAACTGTCGCAGTACAGGTACTTTTGCCAACATTGTTTTTCACCTCAAAGGTGTATTCTCCGCTGTCATTAATATCTGCTGATANGATTTTAATGGAAGCTATCTTATTGGAGAGACTGATCTTATATTTTTGGTTGCTGATAAGTTCTTTGCCATCCTTGAACCAGCTAGCCGAAAGTTCTGGTGTGCCCGCCACTGTGCATTCAATAGTACAGACATCACCTGCAGTAACTTTAACAAGTTCTGGTTTTTCTACTATTATTGCAGGTTCTGAAATAAAAAATAACCATATATGTANATTTCACAGTTAATATGATAATTAATTAATTTTTGTTCTATACATTAATCTTTTTACATATTTTACCTAGAACGGACACGTTGGCTAGACATTCCCTCATGCCAGCATCATTTTTAATCTGACATATATACTTTCCAGCGTTAGCTGGTTCAGCCTTTCGTATTTGAAGAGTTGCAAGATTCTCAAAGTGAGAAACCTTAATGTTTTCACTCTCCCTGATAACATCTTCTTTGTCCTTCAGCCAAAGAACAGATATTGGCTGTGAGCCTTCAATCAATCCTTGTAATTCAAGAGGTTCACCAGAAATAACAGTAACGCTTTCAACTTTCTTCACAAATCTTGGTGGTTCTGGACAAAAAAATGCAATGCAGAGATTTATAAAGAATGCTATTTTTACAGCTTTACAGCTTCATTTGTTTTTGCTGCATCATTATTATAAGGACAATTACCTTTAAGTTTTATATTACAAATGCAAGTGTCACTCCCAACATCATTGGTGGCCTTACAGTGGTATTCACCAATGTCTGGGGCCTCCACATTAAGAACGTGAACAGATGCAAGATGGTTTTTGGAAGTTACTTTGTACTTTTTACTACTTCTTATTTGTCTGCGATCTTTAAACCAAGTCACTTCGAAGGGTGGTGTTCCCAAGAGTTCGCATTCAAGGCTAACATCCACGCCTTTGAGAATTTCAGCTGGACTAGGTTTCTTGCTAAACACAGGGGGTTCTAGAAAAATAATGAATGCAAGTTACTAAACTTTGCAGAAATTGCATTGCATCAACAGTAGGAAGAAGATACAAAAATGTCACAGTAAATTAGTAAATTAGATTAGATGTTTAAAGCATTTATGCATTTAGTTTGAAAATATAAAGAATTATATTATATGTGAAAAATATTATTTACATTTTTACATTTTACAGTACTTTTACTATTTTAAACTGGCTGGAGTTTATAAGCATTTGTACATTATATAATTATATTATACATAATGTTTATCTATACAGAACATTGTGATTATTTTTTATAATAGTTCATCATAAAGATATTTGGAAATGTATGTCCTTCCTTACCAGATTATACAAAAAAAGAAAATACTATGTAAAAATGTGGTGTATTTTAGTTTTCTGGAAAATATTTTTATATTGCTGTGAATTCCTTTTCTAGACTTCATAAAAACATTTAAGATTGCCAATCCTCTTTTAACATGCTCAGGTATAAATGTAAATAAAAACTAAATTAAAACAGTAAATACAACCTAATAAATATTTAGAATTTATTTACTACAACTACTGAAACATCTGAATCTATTTATTATTAATTTTTAGTTAGTCGAATGCTAGGTTAATCAAATGTGCAGATTTGAAAACAAGACAATACCACAGTTCCGCATCTATGTAGCTTCCAAGAAGAAATGGCCACTAACGGATTTTCCTCTTTTAAACATAAACAATAGTATATGAAACTTACTATTATATAGGTATATGAAAAATAAATAAATTACCTAATCATTTACCTAAATAAGGAAATAGATTATTGACAGTTTAAATAATCACATTCAATCAGTGGTTAGTAACTGCCCTAACCAGCCAATCAAAACTCTATGACATGTCGGATTCTAACCATGGATATTTTTGTTGGTTTAAATTAGATCACAGCTAGTAATATTTTCATACTGGAAGGATTGATATGAAAGTGTACAGTATTACTATGATTTATAATTAGAGCTGAAGCCATTTTACTAATTGCCACCAAACACAATCTTTCTAAACTTTGTTGTAAGCATGCATTAATATACAATTCTAACCTTTGACTATAATCTTTATACTGGAGCTGGCACTGCCAGCATCATTATTTGCTTCGCAGGTATAGTCTCCACTGTCTTCGATGCTGAGGTTATTAATTTCAAGAACAGGTATGTAGTCAATAAAAGACATGGTGTACTTCTCATTTGCTTTAATTTCTGTGTCATTTTTATACCAGGTGATTTTTATTTCTGGGGATCCACTGATCTTACACTCACAGCGGACAGAATCACCCTGTTTGATAACTTTGGTTGATTCTAACTTCTTGATAAACTTTGGTGGTTCTATAATGTCAAAGAGAGAAAAGACAAGTGACATTAGCATATTTGCATCTGTTATTTTTGAAATNTGAACCCAAGGGACTGTTTATAAGAGGATTGTGATTCAATATGTATAGAGTAAGAATGTAAATAATTAAACATAAAATAGGACAAACAAGAAGAAGACAAGATGACAGAAAATTCTCGCACCTTTCACAAGCAACATTGTGCTACAAGTGTCGCTACCAACATCGTTGGTAACTTGGCAGGTATAGCGTCCACTGCTGGAGCCATCCACTGTAAACAGATTTAAGAAACCCACTGAACCCTCCATTCCAAGAAAACATTTTGCTCCTGAAAAGAGTTCCACCTCTTCTTTGAACCATTTAATTGAGAATGGTGGTGTTCCTTTCACTTCAACTTTAAAATCCACCAAAGAATCCGGTATTGCCTTTTGGCTCTCAGGTTTTACAATGAAGCTTGGAGGTTCTGCGACGTTGAAGAAAGAGTATTTAGTTCAACCATTTTTTTTAAACAATGCTTTATGTACTTTTACTGTTACCAAGATTAGTTAAAACAAAAGAAATTTGGTTATATTACTTTTAGAATTTAAGATAATAAAAGAGAAGCAAAAGGTTAAAGATAAAAAGTAATAGTTTCAAACCTTTGACAGTTAAGGTGGCGCTACACTCAGCGCTCCCTGCAACATTCACCACTTTGCACTTGTAGTTTCCATTATCGGATACATCTAAATCAGTAATAGACAAAGATACTGCATTTTCGTGGCAGATAAGTTTGTGCTTTGCACTATGCAANACTTCACTCCCGTCTTTGAACCACTGCGCATTTATAGGCAGGGAACCAGAAATTTTGCATTCCATTTGAATAGAAGATCCAATGACTTTATCCATTTTTGTTAATTTTTTGGTAAAAGATGGGGGAATAGCTTGATCTGTCCAATAAAGAAAATTAAAGCTAGTTATTAGTGAGGCTATTGGTCATCCTTTTCTAGGTACTGTTAAAAAGAGTCGAAATACAAACCTAATACGGTCACAAAAGCTGTACAGCTACTGTATCCAAAGTCATTATCAACTTTAAATGTATATTCTCCACTATCTTCCTTGCTCACAGACTGAATTCTCAGGCTTGATACATTGTCCTCAAAACTTAAGGTATAAAATCTGCTTGGCATTAATGGTCTGCCTTCTTTATACCATTTTACTTGAAGTTCTGGTGTTCCAGCCACAGTACTATACAAAGTTACTGGATCTCCTTCTGTTACATTGACTGATTTTGGTCGCTCAATTATCTGAGCTGGTTCTGGGGTATAAATAAAATTCAAATTAAATTAAATATAATTTATTACATTTATTTAGATACTGAAGGGAATTAAAAAAAACTGTTACCAACCTTGAGCTATTAAGGAAGCAAAGCATTTTTCTGTCCCTGATTCATTGGAGGCCTGACATATATATCTACCAGTATGGCTGGAATCAACAGATGTTATATATAGTGTAGCAATGTTGTTCTNAAAGGTAATTTGGATGTTGCCATCTTGCTCTATCATTTTATCTCCTTTTATCCAAGATACTGTTATTGGATCAGAACCTGCTATTGCACANTGGAATGCAGCAGGACTTCCAATGATTGTGGTGGCATTTTCTATCTTCTGGACAAAAGTTGGAGGTTCTAAGCAGGAAACAAATTAATAATAAATAAATAGGCTTATTTTTGCTCTTTTACTTTATGTAACAGAATGAAAATTTTTTTTTTTTTTACTTTAACTAACCTTTTAAATGAACTGAAGCACTGCAATAACAGCCGCCAGCTTCATTTGATATTGTGCACTGGTATTCACCAGCATCAGAGAAGTCGCAATTAAAAATGTGAAGCTCGAACACTGAGTCTTTTTGAACGAGAGAGTATTTTTTACCACTACGGATCTCCTTTTTGTTCTTTGAAAAGGTGACTTCAAAGGGTGGTGTGCCCAAAACCTCACAAAACAACTTCACGTCAGAAGCCTTTACTACTTCAACTGGCTCGAATACAGTTTTAAAAGTGGGGGCTTCTACAATTAGAAAATAGATACAAAATAGCTATTTAAACTGAATACAGAGAATGACAGAAGATAATAAAGTCTATAAAAAGGGGATCAAAACTAACCTTTTACTTTAACATCAATACTGCAGCTCTCACTACCTGCCTCGTTGGTAGCCTCACAAACATATATTCCAGTGTCCTCAACAGTAGAACTGGAAATGTCAAGAGTTGCTATTCCATCAACAAATGTACTACTGTATTTGTCACTTGTTGTAATATCATTTCCATCCAAGTACCAGGTGACCTTGATTTCAGGTGTACCTGCTATCTGGCACTGAAACATTGTCGATTCTCCTTTTCTCAACAAGGAAAATGGACCAGGCTTTTTAACAAACCGCGGGGGCTCTAAACACAAAAGAATCAAGGTTTGAATATGTTAAAATATAAAAATAGGCCTACAATTCTAATTTAAAAGCTGAAGTATATAAGTAAAGAAAGCGAACCTTTAACAAAGAGCGTTGCTTTGCAAGTTGTTGTGCCAACGTCATTGCTAACTTGAACTGTGTAACTTCCAGAGTCAGCAACTTTGGCTGACACCAGCTCAAGAATACTTGAAGACTCATCTTTCCAAACTGATCGATTCGCTCCAGAGAGGAGTTCTTTGCTATCCTTAAACCATTTTATTGCCATCGGTGTGGTGCCATTCAAAACAGCTTTAAACTGAACTCTAGAACCTGGGAGGGTGTCTTGTGACTGAGGTTTCTCAACAAAATATGGAGGTTCTAAAACAGGTAAATGGAAATAGTTAAGTTAACNGTCCTCTGTAATTAGCAAGTTGGGATTTTTTTTAGTAGTAAGTAATAAGAATGCAAACCTTTAACTGTTAAATATCCACTGCATTGGCTTTTCCCTGCTTTATTTGTGGCTGCACATGTATAAGTTCCACTGTCTGAGCCTTCCAGTTCGTTAATTTCCATAAATGCTATGTTGTCATGGAAAGAATATTTATGCTTTCCACTGGGTGTGATCTCTATGTCATCCTTTAACCATTTAACAGTTATAGGATGGGAGCCAGAAACTATACATTCAAGGTTCACAAAAGACCCTTTGACACTGTCCAGTTTTTTCAGTTTCTTTGTAAATGATGGTGGTATTATCAGATCTAAACGAATGCAGAAAACAAAAGCACTATGTTAACAGGCATTGTAATATTTTAGAAAAATAAGGGGACAAACTTACATTAAATAAAAAGTATCTGTAATATATTACGAACCTAGCACATTGACAGATGCGGTGCATTCGCTTCTGCCAACATCATTTTGCACCTCAAAAGTATATTCTCCGCTATCGTTCTTGTCTGCTGAAATAATTTTTAAGACTGAGACATTCTCAGTGAAGCTGATTTTATATTTTGTGCCAAGTTTTAACTCTTTTCCATCCTTGAACCATTTGGCTGTTATTTCCTTTGTCCCGGAAAATTTACACTGCAATGTTGCTGGGTCACCCTCCGTGACATCAACAGAGGCAGCCTTGTCAATGATCGTAGCAGGTTCTGTTACAAACAGGGGACACTAAAATTTAGAACTATGCCATCCATTTAAAATTATTTTTAGTTAAATATATAAATGTACAAAATCAATTGGACCAACCTTTTACTGCCAGCACTGCGGAGCATCTTTGTATACCTGCATCATTTTTAGCCTCACATGTATACTTGCCTCCAAGGTTACTTTTAATAGAGGTTATATGTAAGGTTGCTACGTTATTTTTAAATATTGCCTTTATGTTTTCATCTTCCATGATTTCATCATTGTCTTTCCACCAAGATATTGTGATGGGCTGTGAGCCTTTAACAGAACACTGAAAGGCAACCATTCCTCCAATAAGAGAGCTTAGGTTTTCAATTTTCCGTGTAAATGTGGGGGGTTCTGAAGAAATATAAAGTACGGTAAGAAACACATTTGCTTCTAAATTTCAGTTTGGGAATTAAGGGCCTGATCCAGAATGAGAAGTATGCAAGATTTTGTTTCTTCATTCAGCATAGCAGTGTACATATCTGCAGGTTTCTAGACTAGAAAGTAATGTACAGTTGTAACTTCCAGAGTTTAAAAGGGCATTAGAGGGACAGACTAAGTAATACAATTCTTTCCCACATTTTCAGGACAATCATTTGCAACGTCCAGTATAATGCTGACTCCACAACTATATAAATCTACTATATAAAGTATTATGCTTTGTGCTTACACCATAGGTAAATGGGATTGTGGTAGGTGGGCAAAAAATTGGTATAAATTAGGGACCATTACATTTCTNTATTTTGTACATGTGGAATAAGTGTACTCTTGAAAACAAAACTTNATTAGGTCTAAATGTTNTGAGAAAATATGAATAACTTGCATGTGGATTTTGAGTCATGCTAGGGCTATGGTCATGATTGCTCTTGATAGACTCAGTATTGGTATGGAGTATTTCCAAACACTGGATATATTCTTTTCATATATCAGTCTGGATCAGGCCCAGATTATCTATTTTTTAGATAAACTAACCTTTCAATGCCACAATGGAACTGCATAAGCAGCTTCCAACATCATTAAACACCCTACACTGATATTCTCCAATATCCGTGGAATCGAATCTTAGAATGTTAAGACTTAGCAATGTGTCCTGGAAAAAGGTTTTGTACTTTCTACCACTCCGAACTGGTTTGTTGTCTTTGAACCATGAAACTTCAAATGGCGTGGAGCCTACAATTTCTCCTTCCAAAGTAACATCAGAATCTCTCAAAACTTCAGTATTTTGGAACTCTTTTACAAACGACGGCGGCTCTGTATTTTGAAGATTAAAAGCAAGAAACAGGGCTTCCAGTTAATAAGATTCTAATAAAGAGAAACACAGGGATATGTTATGTCTGTGACAAAGGTAAAGAAGAGGAAATGACAAAACACACCTTTAACTATGACGGCACAGCTGCATATATCTGTACCAGCTTCATTTTTAGCTTGGCACACATATTCACCAATATCTTCAAGGCTTATACTGAAAATTTTAAGAACTGCAACTGAGTTTAAAAATGTCATACTGCAAGCATTGCTCTCTTTAATCTCCTTGTCATTTTTAAACCATGTAATTTGAATAGTAGGTGTACCAGCTACTTTACATTCCAGCTGTATAGAATCACCCTTTTTGAAAAGTTGAGATGGCTCTAACTTCTCGACAAAAGTTGCAGGTTCTGCAAAGAGTTAAAAAGAATTATTCAGACAAACCTGGGACGCAAAGAGGAAAAATGTTTAGGTATAATAGTAAAGAGAATGCAAACCTTTCACAAACACGTTTGCACTGCAATCCACGGCGCCAGCCATATTGCTGACTTTGCAGGCATAATTTCCTGATTCAGAGGTTTTGACTGCATAAAGTTCCAAAGAGCTGCTGGTGTTTTCTTTGGAAATGTAGCAGGACCCTCCAGTTTTAAGTTCTTCCACACCCTTGAACCACTTGATGGTCAATGGCGGTGTTCCCTTAAAGGTGGCCTTTAAGCACACGGTTGACCCTGGGAGTGCATCTTGTGAATCTGGCTTTGTTATGAAGCATGGGGGTTCTAAATGCATGAACAATAAATATTTTAACAATCTAATAAAGAAGAATTAAGATCTAAGTTTAGATAAGATAAGATTATTAAGTGTTCATAGGCAAACCTTTNACAGAGAGAGTTCCTTTGGTTTCTTTACTCCCTGCAGAGTTTGTAGCTTTACAAGAATAAATTCCAGCATCGGTCATGTCTAGTCGGCTTATCTCTAAAGAGGCGGTCCCTTCCACAAAAGAAATCTTATATTTATCAAGAGTGAGTTCTTCCTCATTTTTGAACCAAACAACTTTCACGGGTAAGGAACCAGAGACTTTGCATTCCAATCGACAAAATACATTTACTACACTGTCAATATCTCGCAGAGATTTGGTAAAAGATGGGGGAATGGTTCGATCTGTATGAAACAGAAATAAATATGCTCATTACAATAATAAATGAAGCATCACAGAACTATACTAATTATAATACCCATAAGTGGGATTTTAAATAATGTATGTTATACTAACCCAATACTGTAAAGATGATCTTGCAACTGTTAGAGCCCACATCATTGTCAACCTCAAAAGTATATTCACCACTATCCTGAATTTCGGCTGAGTAGAACTTTAAAGAGGCAATGTTATTTTTAAAGCTGATTCTGTACTTTTTGCCAGAGGTCATTTCCTTCCCATTTCTTAACCACTTCACTTTAAGTTCTGGGGAACCTGATACAGTACATTCCAAAGTGGCAGGATCTCCTGAAGTCACTTGAATTACTTCAGGTTTCTCAACTATTTTGGCAGGTTCTATAATAAAGTTACATAGAATGTGTTAGGGAAAAGCCAAAAGCAAAGTAATGACTATCATACGTTATGAGTAGGGGAATGGCTAACTGACCTTTTACCACCAACTCTCCAAAACAAGTTTGGCTTCCTGCATCATTTTCAGCAACACATGTGTATTTACCAGCATTGTTTATATGTACATTGCTGATTTGAAGAGTAGCAATACTATTTTCAAATTTCATTTTGACTTTGTCATCTTCTCGAACAACATCTCTTCCTTTCATCCAGGTNACTGTGATAACCTCAGAGCCTTTCACAGTGGCTTGAAGGGAAATGTTGTTACCAACAATAGCAGTGANATTTTCAAGCTTCTTCACAAAAGATGGCGGTTCTGGTTTGGAGAAGAGCAATCAGTATTCTCTATTCTTTATTTAAATTATACAGATAATGTACATACAGTTAAGCACTGGTCGGTAAACACTGCACTTTTTAAAATGTATGCCATACCGTCGTTTCTCCCACTGACTTAATAAAGATACTATTAATCTCCGTTCACTTCTATTATTATCTGTGTTTTCATACCACTATGTCTAATTGTCCATACCACCACTTTCTAAATTCCCACTTTAACCACTGGCACTTACTATAAAAGTTCCTCTGTCCCTAACAAATAACCGACCAGAGTGGGTGGGTAAGATTTTGGTATGCTCACATAGCAGAGAAATATACCCTGGGTAGTATTATTACCCAAAGCATTGTTCTCTAAATTGCACAGTTTCCTCAAGGAAATTGTGATATAATCCTGCCAGTGGTACATCTACACACATGGTTTCTATTGATGCAGGTGCAATTAACTATTTCTTTTCTAAATATTCCATCTATAAACCATTTATAAACCATCTATATTCCATCTACCATCTATAAAGTATTTGGAAGAGAAATTGTATCCTAAAACTCACAAGAACTAATTCCAAATTCCCCATAAATATATTTTTTCATGTTCTGTCAATCATAAAGCGGTCAATAAAGAAATATTATTGAACTAAGATTATTTTTGTTAGAGAAGAAAACTATTTCAATTATGATACCAACCTTTGAGTTTGTATGTTGCACTGCAGAGACACTTGCCAACTTCATTGGCTACAACACACTCATATTCTCCAATATCTGCACTATTGAATGAAGAGATTTCCAGGCAAGCAAGAGATTTTTGATAAATCAGCCTGTACTTTTTACTACTTCGTATCTGTTTCCTATCTTTGTACCAGCTGATTTCAAAAGGTCCAGTACCAGACACTTCACACTGAAGAGTTGTATTTGATCCTTTAACAATCTCTGCTGGTTCAAGAGTTTTGACGAAAGAAGGGGGTTCTAAAAGAGCATCACATTATCAATAAAAGAAAAAGACAGTATGTGTATAATAAGAACCTAGAATTAAAGGAGAAAGAAACAAACCTTTCACAATAATTTCACAAGTGCAGCTTTCACAGCCAGCATCATTAAGTGCCTCACAAGTGTAGCTTCCGCTATTTTCAACCTTCATGTTGGTGATGTCTAACACAGCTTCTGAGTTGTCGAAAGACATTGTAAACATATCGTTTGGACTAATTGCAGTGTTGTTCTTGTACCAACTGATGTGAATGTCAGGTGACCCTTTAACCTTACACTGCAGATGCGCAGATTCACCCTGCCTCAGTAAATAAGTTGGTTCCACTTTTTTGAGAAAAGAGGGTGGCTCTAAAAGAAGAGTTAGAAGATATATAGACACCAGTAAGAGATTTTCCACATAGAAGAGAAGCATTAGATCTTGCCAGCTTTCATCAGTTGCCCGTTATTGTTGTTCAGCCACAAACCATTCACACTGCCAATACAAAAGTTGAAGCTTGTCCTTTCGCACAGACAAAAGCACAAATTGTGCAGCGGACACGACAAAACAAGAAAAAAAAAGGTTAATTATATACTCAAANTGTTGTGCCCTAAACTGCGTAAAGAATTAAAATCTGATGAAAACTAATATCCTAATCTTGTAATTTGAAATATGTGTCGTGTTTGTTTTGTGTTGTGTTTGTCTTACCTCTTATTGTAACAGCTGAAGATGATGAGCTACTTCCTGCATCATTTGTAGCAGTACACACATAATTCCCAGAGTCCTTTATCTTAGCCACAGGTATTTCAAGAGAAGCGACTTTGTCCTCAAAATAGATTTTATAATCTTTCCCAGGATGAAGTTTGTGACCATCTTTTGTCCAAGCTACGGTCACCTTTCGGTCTTCATCTACTTGGCATTCAAGGCGAATGGTTTTGTTCACAGCAGAACGTAAAGGCTCTAATTCTTTGATGAAGTGTGGCTTATCGATAATTACTAACTCTGCCTGGCAGGTATCTGTTCCAAACTTGTTTGAGGCTTTGCAAGAGTATGTTCCTTTATCAGTGGTTGTAAGATTGACAATCTCAAGAATATGTTTGTTGTTTACAGCTGTGATCTGACAGTTCTCTGAAGAAGAGATGGGCAAGCCATCTTTCTGCCATATTGTGTCAATGACTGGGGTACCTGACACCGTAGCCTGGAATTTAGCTTTCTTGCTGACAAAAGAGGTAACAGACTCTGGTCTGGTTACAAAAGATGGAGGAAAGGCTTCTGCAAAAAAACAGAGGGTTCAGTCTCTCAGCATAAAGTCATAAATGTATGCATACTATGAAACAAGAGCNAAAAGAAGGAAATTCCCAAAACTCAGTTATCTAAGTTCACCTATTTTGTGATTTGATTCAGATAAATATTGGTGTAAAGATAAGAGATTAAAAATCAACCCACTATTTGGATTTATTATGTGTGTAGCAATCACATAACTGTGCAAGTAATTTTAGTAATTTGTTGTATATTGTTAGCTTGAGGCTTATCAACCCCACAAGATAATAGTTATCCAACCACTGAATCATCATCCAAGGTTCAATTCAGCTGGTTCCATATTATTCAAAAGATATTATTGCCCAAAACTTAGATAATATTAAATAAATTNACTTTTAAAATTAATTAAGACACTGCAAAACCCAACTCAATTTCCAAAGAGAATTCCATAGCAAGTTTACTGGAAAAAGTAAGAAGACATGATTTTCGAGGTCTACTTGAGTATGGTGATCCCGGAAGTTTTCCATTCAGTTGATGTTGGTTTACAAGAAGAAGGCATGTGAATGTGTTTGACTTTGTGTATATTAACTCACCAGTTACAGTCAGCGTTGCGGTGGAGCTTACACTACCAAATTGGTTAGAAGCTTTGCAGACATATTCGCCGCAGTCAACAACTTGAGGTCGGAGAACTTCCAGTGTAGAACGATAGTTAGTAGTCTTCACACTGTATTTGTCGCTTTCGTATAGCTCTCGCCCAGACTTGAACCACTGGAACCTGACATTAGGTGCTGGTTCGGTTTCACAGGTGAAAAAGGCGCTGTGTCCAACTGCTACTTCCAGTGACTCAATCCTCTTCTTCAGCACAGGAGCTGTAGAAAATGGAAGAGAAGTTGGAAGAAGAAGATTAGTATTTTCTTATATTGAAAGCATTAAAAATAAAATGACAGTGAAATTGAGTGAGCAATCCAGGAAAAGTGAAGGGAGAATGGCTGTGGGGATGAAACCATATGATTAGCAGTGACTACAAAATTACATGACTGAACCAATGTGTCAAAAAAAAGTGAACATGCAAAGGAAATGTGGTTTATTATGTCACAGGAACAAAACAGCTGGAAATGAAAAGTTTTTAGATTATTGTATTTGCAAGTGATAATGGATAATGAATACAAAACTAAATTTTTCTAGCATGCATTCAATTTCCTATTTATAAATCATGATTTTAAAATAGACAAATGTACGAAATTAAATTGTCATAGTGCGATGGTATGAAATGTGCTACAAATGTGAACTATGAAATACACAGCAGTGACTGAGTGGATATGGGGGTGGAAGTGGAAAAGAAGAAGAAACGTGAAGCTGTTGCTTTAGTAACCAATCATTTTGAAACTAGAATGTATTAGACAATTGATAGANTCTGATTGGTTGCTATTGGCAACATCTCAAATTTNCCTCTTTGTAAACTTCATTGAATATACAACTTATTGTTAGTAATAAAATTACATATGCTTTTTGAAATAAAATGTATTGCCCAGACTTATGAATGGTTGTTTTCTTTTAAAGGTTGTTTACAATTTGCGCAGCAGAGGTAATTTGTTTTATAAGAGAGACCCTCAGAGGCACATTGTGCAATTGTGTAAATCTCAGTACTAAAAAAACATCAGTTTAAAGGTAATTGGGCTTATATAGGCATTTTATGTGTGTTGAAGATTAACTGTTAATTAATACCTTGTTGGACATCCACACATACAACACAGAAGTCAAAATATGTCACAGTAAAAGAATAGGGCTGCCAAATTTGCAATAATCTAACATGCACACGGTCTATTCCGAACTGCTCTGGGGTACATCAAGTGTCTATTAGATAAGGAATGTGCTTAACTCTGTGACTGTGAGCACCTTTTTGCTCCATGTTCTTTAACAGAACTATTCAATGAAAATGTGTCTTGTATAAAAATTAGATCAACCATTTATAAGTCAATTGTCACAAAAAATTGTAAACAAAAATAAAAATGGCAAAGAACATTTGCCATTGTTTTGTAAGACTGATTAGGATGCAGTTAGCATACATTACAATAGAGGTGTCATGTCTGAAGAAATATATAATGGAAAAAGGCTGAGCTGTTACAAAATGCTAATAATGATCATCTTTTACCAANTAATTTTTACCATAATGAGCCACTAGCATTGCTTGGAATGTAGTAGCTACAGGTCATATGTTTATTCACATTATAGACCATTATAGGAGGGGTTTCANCACTATTTAGTTCCTCTCCAACTACAGAAGTCAGTAACACTTCCCACAACAGCATTTATTTAAACATTAGAAAACAATGTTTGCTGTTGTTGCTAATATTGTACCTCCTTAATACTAATGAAATATTTTAAGAGACTGTAAGTTAGACTATTATGAGAAAATAGCTCAGCCTTAAATTATTTGAGTTAATGGTCAATTTAAGTTAAAGAATATAAGGAATTACATATATATCAAATTAGTCAGATAATTTTGTTAAAATAAATGTATAGCATAGGGAAAGGCAACTTTCATTTCAGTGCTTATTGTTACAATTCGAAAAATGTTATACTAATTATGATTATGATTTTTCCATGTTGCCTTCCTATACTATTTTATTAGGTAATGTCTTAAAAGTTAGTACACCACTGTGATAGTAATTATTGTCCCCATAATCCAACCTCTTTTAATAACTGTGAGATGCGCTGATGTTGTTGCTTTGCCAGCATCATTCAAAGCCTCACACGTGTACTCTCCTTGGTGCAAATCCATTTGTACTTTGTTGATTACTAATGTATAGGTATCATTATGTTGTGAACACGTGAACTCTATGCCTGAATATAACAGTCTACCCATGAAGTACCAGTTAACAGTATGAGCACTTGATATAGTTGTTTTAAAGATTGCAGAATCACCATCAGTAGCCTCNATATCAATTAAACTCTGTGTTATTGATGGAACCTCAGCTTCTTCATGATATATCTCTTCTACCTTTTCTGTCTTTTTTATTATTTCCTCATGCCTCTGAATATGTGCAGATGAAACAGTAACTTCATCTGTGTATAATGCTACACCCACATCCTTAATTTCCATATTCACTAAAACAGCAGATGGCGTTTGCTGTGGGGGTGTATGTTCAAATTCTCCTGCCTCTGTAGTTATATCAAGCTGCCTGGTTTCTGGGGTATCAGTGACAGAACCATTGTCTTCATGAAGCGTTGGCTTTTCTGACACAGTTGCTATCAACATTTTTTTCTGTTCNGTCCTGCTAATCAAGACTTTCTCTTGCCTAGAAACAAAAATATTTTCTGTTTTTTCAGCATCTGATCCATACTTTTCTTCACATAAAATAGCAAGTAAGGCAGTTCTCAGATCAGACTTCAGGTCAGCACTTTGGGGATAAACCATTGGGAGCGACAACGTTATTTCTTCTACGCCAAAATTGGCTGCTGTGATCAGGTAAGTGCACAATGTGTGATTTGATTCTTTGGTTATTGTTATATTTTTCACTTCTACCTTTTCTACATTGCTCAGTATTTCTGCCAAAAAAATAGGTGGTTTGCTTTGCAAGGCAGAATAAAGAGCATTTTTTATATGGCCTTTAACTTCTAGGTTCACTTTTTTGGGTTCTTCACAGATTAGTAACTCTTCCTTATTAAACGTTTCTACATCAACGAACTCAAGTGCACTCGTGGGTGCATTAGATTGTAATTCCACTTTCAAAGTTTCAATACCTGGTTTTTTTATTATTTCCAGATTTTCTTCTTGTATGGAGTGTTTTTCCTCTTGAACTAAAGGTAACCTTACTGACTGACCTTCCTGAATCCTTGATGCATAATCTTCTAGAGCATCATCTAAAGGTATTAGGCTTTCTATGGGAAAGCCATGGCTTTTTATACACGTAGCTTGTAAGGGAAGTATTGATTCATGTGTAATTTCACAAGTATGCATTGTAGCATCTGCTAGCGCCTCTTCTTGACTGTCTTCAATGATCCTATTGTCTTCATTAGTACATACCTTTATAATAGGATGATAATCCTCTTTATGTACGGAGGCTTTTTGCTCTTTTTGTGGTGCAACAAGGTCTTCTTTTGGAATTAACAAAACATTTTCCACAATGTTAACACTTTTCTGTTGTTGCCGTTCCATTACAAAAGTTGTATCTATTCCTTCAGGGAACATCTGCAGTTTTTCTAATGTCTCTCCTGAGAGTATACTTTTGTTCTCTAGAGTCAAACTTTGAGTGTATACTTTCTCCATTTTGTTTAAAGCAGTATTCAACTCAGGTTTGATGACGCAAAATGCTTCTTCTTTGGGTAACAGTAGTTCTGAATGCATGGTTTGAAGGTTTAAAAGTGGTGGTTGTTCTTTGGTGAAACTAAGTTTTACTTCCTCACCAAAACTTGAAATTTGACCAGCATCTTCGGCTAAAATGGGAAGTTGTTTGTCATTGAGGGAGGATAGTAGCAATACAGGATTCTTGCTGAGTTCAGCCTGGTCTGCAAGTGGTACATTCAAATAAAATGGTTGTTCACTTGGCAGTTGTATATTAGTGTCTACAANTTGCAAATGCATAAGTTGTTTTTCTTCTGGTGTAATCACTGCAACATCTACCGGTTCATTCTCTGGTATTGGTGATGTGTGTTCACATGGAATCAGCTTTCTGTCTTCTGAAATAAAACTGTTAGTTATTATTTGATCTTTAACAAGAATAGCTTTATCTTTGCATGTGTTTAGGTCAAACCGTTGTTCCTTTAACAAGACGTTGTGTGAATCTGTTACAGAAATACCTATTGGATCTGACAAAACAGTCTCTGCCTTTGTAAGCAAATGTGGAGTTCCTAACTCTGAAACATCTAGATATTCNTGTCCAAGTAGTTGCTCTTTTGTGAGTCCTTCAATAAACTCAACATTGTGAGTTTGTAGGACTTGTTTTGCTCCTTGCGTGGGTAATGCTGATACTGGTTCCTTAGCTGGAAAAGAAACAGTCAAGTCATATGACATCACTTGCTTTTCTTCCGCTACAAGTGAGATATACTTTGACTTTTCCTCACTTGCGGATTCTAACTCTACAAGGTTTGGATAGTTATCTTTGAATTCTGTTTCCTTATCTGACGCTTTTGTTTCTTCGATAATGGGCACCTGTAGAGGTTGGATTTGAGTTTCGTGTAAGTCTTCTACACTAGGGTGTACAATTTCCTTGACATGCTGCTCTTTTACGTCTATATGTTCTGTGACTGTTGATGCAATTATAGGCATGAGCTCCTTTGGTTTAGCTTCTAGATGCACCGCTTGTTCTGAGCTAAAGACTTCTTCCAATTTATCAATTTCCTCTCTTTTTGCAGAATATTTAGTTTCTGTGCCAATAGTGTACAACACTGTGTCATGTTCACTCCTCGATTCACCGGGTAATTTTACAGCATACAAGCGCGTTTCTGTGGGTTCTTCCACAGAAGATTTTTTGTAAGACTTAACAGTTTTTATCTGAGGTTCCTTGGTATAAGTACTTGTGATTACTATTAAATCTATGGTGCAAGATATTTCCCCAAGGCTATTAAATATTTTGCAGGTATACGTACCACTATCTTCCATCTGACACTTGTGTACTGTTAAAGACCCTGTTCCATCTTGCTTATAGCAAACTGTATGACGTTTGCCAGGCAATAACTGTTTTGTATCTTTGAACCACTGAACTTTTGGCTTTGGGTTGCTGATAATTTTATATTCAATAACTGCTTTCTGATTTTCCACACACCTTATGGATTCTGGAGGCTTTATAAAAGAAGGTGCACATTGTGTTGCATCGTCTAGTTCTGTACTAAACTCAATGGACTTTTTGCATTCCACAGTAAGATATGTGCTGCACATGGTCTCACCATAATCATTAGAGGCAATGCAGATATATTCTCCCTCATGCTCTAACCTCACATGAGAAATAATACAACTGTATTCACTATCTTCGTGCACAAGTGTGTAATCCTCACAAGTGCTCAGCCTATTTCCATTGTGCAACCACTGAATTTTTTGGTTGGGGCCCTCACTAATGATGACTGATAACTTGGCTATACCCCCTATTTTAGACTTCACTGGTGTAAGTTGTTTAAGGAAGACTGGAACGTAAGTTTGCTTTTTAAGCTCCAGTTTGCTTGAGTAAACTGAGGATTCAGGCATAGAGTCAAAGGTTCTATTTCTAGGTTTTAACATTAGGTCACTGCTGTAGGATTCTCTTGTCTCCTCCTCAGTAGATATTACAAAAGAATTAGTCACGTCTGCATAAAGAAAAAGTGGATGACATATTATCAATATTTTTCCTATATTATATTGAATACATAAACATTTGGTTATATGACAAAAACTGTAAAACATTTTTTCTTGCTATGACCAGTTACATTTTCTGACAATGCATACAGTCACCAGTGATGAATTATGCAAAAAAAAATGAAATAATATAAATTGTGTGCAAACATAAAATTATAAAAGCTTCTTGTGAAAGAAATAGCATAAATCAAAAGTATTTTTCATTTATTTTTATTGAATGAATGAATAAAATTACACAATGAAAGCTACAAACAGAACAAAAATATTCAAAATGCATTGGCACAATGATATCTCATATTAGATAATGTGACTATCCATCAAACATTTCATTATTATTCTATAGTTTTTGCACAATTTACAATAAATTATAGTGCAAAATTAGTTTGAAATTAACAAGACTAATCCAGTTGTGAGAATATTCTTACTTAGTGAATCTTGGTTATATACAAAGTCATCAGCCTTGCAAGATTTGAGGTAAGTTTATTTTAAAGGAAGCATCTAAACTGCCTTAACTTTAAAATTAGTAAGATATTCAATTATATAAATACTAATGTTCTTGTTACATTTATGTTTCAATAAAAATCGAATAATAGTATTGTTTAATAGCTAATTTCATAAATTAGAAGCAACACTTCAAAGGGAGCATAAAGGACAATGTCTGAAACTATAAGCAGATACAGACAATTGGACACCTAAAGATAATTAATGTATTTCTTAACTAATGTATACATTATACATAAGACTATCAAACAGAGAAATATGTTTTTAATAACAAATGCAATATATAGTTGCATAAAACAATAACATACATGTAACTTTTATTTGGGTCATTACAGCACACCAATGTTAAACAGAGTAAATATTACAATGCTACATCTAGCTCTGGAAGCTATGTGATCAATTTTTTTGTGGACTGGACCAATCATTTTAACAATTGAAACTACTGACTTTGTTTTAACAATAGGCATCTTTATAATAATAGACAAGTCAACATGTTTTGGGCAGATACATTGATAGGCTGCAATATGAATTCTGTTAATTTAGACATTCAGCACACAAAACAGAAGTACAATTCTACATGCAGATGGCAGGTAAATGTTTCCTCCAAATAAGGAATTATCGGAGGATATTAAATACAACAATAATGAAAGAGCTTTTAACAACTATAACATTTTAAACATACAACATAATTTGGTTTGCCAGGGAGTCTAGTTTTTTATGGTATAGGAAACATATAGTAAAGAACACTGGTAGTGTATGGCAGTGATCATTTTGTTGACACCTTGTGTCATCAAGTTTTTTAGTGTGCAAAATTAATAGCTTCAAAAATAGCAAGCAGTTCTATGATTCTGAAATGTTCTGTGTTATTATCAATGAAGCAACTGTTTCTGTAGAGCCTACATTATTTGTAGCTACACATTTGTATTGTCCTTGATCAACAGAACTCACATTTTCTATGACTAGCTTATGATGACCATTTTCTTCTTCAATCAAATAGTTATCTCCTTGAACCAATGCATCATCTTTATACCAAAAAACTTCTGGTAAGGGGGAGCCAAGAACTACGCATTGGAAACAAGCCTTAGTTCCTGTACAAACTTTTGAATCTAAAATTGGTGTTATGAACTTGGGCGGTGATGCAGTAACTTGAAACTCAAAGCGGCAACTTTCAGAATCCTGAGACTTAAATTGTATATCATTCTCTTTGGAAGGACTATCAAAAACATCGAAATTTATATTTAAGCATTTCTCTCCGCTCTCGTCACATTCACTTTCAGCTACCGTTACCAACTCAAGAGCTTTATTAACATCATTAGCATTGTCTTTAAATTCAAACTCAATTTCTATTTCTTCCTGATTGTCACTTGAAACTTTCTGATCCATAACTATATCAGATCTCGGAGCCATGCATTCTTTACTATCAAAGGAAATTTTTTCTGTGACCATCACTTGTTCTTTTGAATTGCTCAGGTCAATCACGCTTAACACAGCCCTGCATGATACCTCACCAAAACTATTCTCTGCTTTGCAAATATAAGTCCCTTCATCAGAAACATTCACACTATGTACCAAAAGACTTTGCTTTTCTCCATCATCCTTTATAACATATTTACTATGATCTGGTACAATGCACTCATTTTCTTTGACCCATTTGACAGCTGGTGTCGGAATGCCGATAACAGAACACTTAAATTCCGCATCCGATCCTGCTTCTAAATTTAAATCTGAAATTGTCTCAATAAAACGAGGTGGTTTTTCTGTTATTTCAAAGTTTATCTTAACATCTTCACTGTCTTGTGTGTTATTTGCTACATTCTGCCCATCATAAGCCAATGGAAGAACATCAAGTGAAATAACCATGCTTTTACTATCTGGGCAGAATTCTGGAATAGTTAAGATTTTGACTTGTTTCTCAAAATCTCTAACTTCACTTTCATCTAACTCGACTTCCAAAAGTATTTCTTGAGGAGAAGGAGACCTGGATGTTGCATTTTGTTCCATATCAAACTCCATAACATGCTGGTGGGTTACAGGAGGTGGTATAGCAATGGCTTCCCCATCACGAGGTAAGACTTCCACTTGGGTAGATGTTTTAGCCTCCCCCAATTTATTCTCAGCAATACAGCTATATTTTCCACTGTCTCCTATTTGAACATTGTAAATCTCAAGTGTATGTACATTGCTGTCTTCAGCTATTTTGACTCTCTCTTCTTTTTCAAGCAAAGATGAATTCCTATACCATTTTACTATTGGGGTTGGAAAGCCAACAATTTCTGTAGAAAAACTAAGTGTACTATTTTCCAAAACCCGTTTTTTAAGCAGTGCTTTTATGAATGCTGGAGGCATTTCAATGTCTTTGTTGGGAATTCCTTCACATGTTTCTGAATCCTCTATCACATTTTGAACAATTGGTGTTTTATTAATGTTGGGTAGAGTAGCTGCAGAATCTGATGCCATCTGATTTTCTGCATCACTTGGGTTCAACATTTGTTGCACAGGTGTAAAGAAATGGTCTGGTGAACTTGCTGGTGTAAGAAATGTTTCACTCAATGGAGAATAAAACCGTTCTACAGAAGAAGGAGGAGTGAAAAACTGGTCAATGTCTACAGCTTCATCACTAAACACACTGCCAGCTTCAATAGACATTTCAGATTCTGGGGAAAATGGACGAGAAGATTGATTTTTATAAAATTCATACACAGTATCAAAGGTTACATCTTCAACTTCAAGTGATGTTACACGTTCTGCCCAAATATCTTTCCTGCTTTTCTCTTCTTCTGAAGGTAGAGATTCAAGTGCAGTTCCTGAGCAACATTTTTCTTCAAATAACTTTGGGTCATTAAGGTCATCTGATTGACCACCTACAGGGATGCTAAAACCTTCCNTTTCGCAGTAGCTTCTTTCAGAATCTATTTTATTTTCTTGTTCATCCTTATGTGTCTCCCATTCATTGTTTTTATTACTTATTGACATCACATACTCCATACTTAATAAATCTTCTCCCTCAAATATCCCAAGATATGAAATATCTTCAATTTCATTTAGCTGTTGTATATCACTTTTCATAACTAACTCAGTCAAAGGTAGCCTACTATCTTCTTGGGACTGTGACTTTGCATGCTCTTCTATTTCACATTTCTCTTTTTTAATTTCATCACTCTTCTTCTTTGGCTCAACTGGTTTTACCTCTTGTTGTGCTCCAGCATCCGGAGTCTTAACCATAGAGCGTCGTCTTTGTGGGACTATGGGTAAAACTGTCTTAACAGTAACACTTAGTGTCTCTTTGTCCAACTGACAGAGGTCAGTTTTAGCATTCTCAGGTGTCATTGTTTTGCTCTCAGTGTCTGTTACAGGTTTATGTTTCACAAAAGAACGTCTTCTCTTTGGCGCAACTGGTACAGCCTTCTTTTCTATACTTTCTGTCAGTGAACTGGTGCTCAGCTCAACAGGTTTAGTCTCAGCTCCAACAGACGATCTACGTCTAACCAAAGAATGTCTTCTTTTTGGAACCACTGGCAATTCACTTTTTGTGCCAACACTTTCAGTATCTTTAGTTATAGAACATTCTGCTTGTTGTCTAGTACTTTCATTAACAGCATCAAGTTTAATTTCTATTGCTTCTTTGCTTTTTAGCTTTAAAACCGCAGGTAATGCTTCCTGGTGCCAGGTTTTATAGGTGTCTTCCATTGAAACTGAGATAGGTGATTTTATTTCTTTATTTGAGGGTGTAGAAATGTCTTCACACTCTTTTTTCATAATGTCTGTGATACAACTGTTCACAATCTCTGCACTATCATCATTACTTTCAATGTGAGCAATGGGTTTAATAGTTGCAGTGTGTGCGCTAGCTTCAACATTGGCATTCTGCACACTGACAATATTTTCTGCAAATTCTGCCGTGCCAGAAATGCTTACAATCTGAGCAATGTCAGGAGCACTGGCAATGTCTGCACTCTTGTCAAAAGATGCACTCTGAGCATTACCTTTAGTAGTTAAAATCCCTGCTTTGTCATCTGTAGATGCTATCTGTGCACTGTCATCAGTAATTACTATCTCAGCTATGTCTTCAGCAATTACAATCTGAGCAGTGCCATCAGTAGTTCCAATCTGAGCACTGTCATCAGTAATGGCTAACTCAGCTCTATCATCAGTAATTAAAATCTGAGCAGTGCCATCAGTTAATGCTATCTCAGCTCTATCATCAGTCATTAAAATCTGAGCACTGTCATCAGTAATTGCAAACTCAGCTTTATCATCAGTAATTACAATCTGAGCAGTGCCATCAGTAGTTCCAATCTGAGCACTGTCATCAGTTAATGCTATCTCAGCTTTATCATCAGTAATTAAAATCTGAGCACTGTCATCAGTAATAGCTAACTCAACTCTATCATCAGTAATTATAATCTGAGCACTGTCATCTGTATTTACAGTCTTAACACTGTCATCAGTAATTCCAATCAGAGCACTGCCATCAGTAGTTCCAAAACGAGCACTATCATCAGTAGTTCCAATTTGGCCACTCTTATCAATAGCTGCAATCTCAGCACCCTCATAGTCTGCAGATTTATAATGAGTGTGCATTTTGTCCATTTCTATAGCCTTGTGTTGTACAGTTTCCTGGTTAGTTGTCTCATCAATAATAATTTTCTGCTGTACTGGTTTATCAAATTCTATGAATGGAGATTCATTTTCAGCTTTTTCAGATTTGTCAATGGCTAGATCGTTTTCCCAACTGTCTAAGACATCCTGCTTGCTATATGACACATATTTGTAATCTATATTTGGAGTGCTGTCGAGTTCTTCTTTCTCCAATTCTTTGCTGCGTTGATGCCATGTAACCTCTGGGTCAGAATCCTCAGATATGATACATTCTAGTACAGGACATACCTCCTCTTTGACATCCACTTGTTTTCCATCTTGAGGTATTTCCTGTCTATGACTCGACACATCAAAACCAAATGTAAACTTGTGCTTCATTTTTTGAGAGTTACTTACAGATTGTGTTTTCTGTTGTATTTCCACTGTTTGGAAACTTTCCTGTAATTCTTCATCATACTCAGGTACAGGTGTTGGAGCAGTTACTTTAATTTCCACAGGTAGTGATAGAGAGGTATCAGATTTGCAAGTTATGACATGACTAACTTTTGGAAGTTGAAGTCTAAATCTGTCAGAACTGTCTAAATCATGTTGTTCCTCAGCACTGGCGAGTATAGATACAAGTTCCTCTTCTTCACCTTCAGTAAAATGTTTGGAAACAAGCACCTCACATTCAGTTGGTACTTTTGTTGCAACTTCCTCTTCCATTTTTTTGCTTTTAACCTTAAATTTTCCAACTGTTGTGTCTGTTCCGTATTGATTAAATATTACACATGTTATTGAACCATCATATTGGGGGAGAACAGAAGAGAATGTTAATGTAGACTTGGCTTCTGTGGTAACAATGACAACGTTGTCATTACGGGATATTGATTTGTCATTATTATACCAAGAAACTGTTGGCTGAGGATGACCACAGAAATTGCAAGTAAAAGTGCATGTGTCTCCTTCAAAAGCTTCTTGAGTTTCAATATCATGTATAAACATAGGTGCACAAGGAAATAATTTCACAGGAACAGGTTTTTTGGAATCTTCAACCAGCTCCTTTCTGATTTCAGTTTCAGTGACATTGACACTTGTAATCTCCTTTTCTTTCAATGCTTGCAATTCTAGTTCCATGTCTTCGTCAATATTAGCATTAGTATCCAGATTCAATGAATCGATAACTTCACCATATTTAAGTGATTTTTCTTCCTCAACTTTTACAGACTCTTGTTCAATTTTAGATATTTTTGGTTTGTAGGCTTTTTTAGATTCTGGGAACTCTAACTCAGCATTGTCATTTTCTGCTAGTAGACTAGTATCAGTAATAAAAACTGATGCCTTTGATATTTGTCTTTCATTACTATCCAGTGATATAAATGGCTTCTTATTCTCCTTCTCCCTAGATATGCCAAAAGCCAATTCTTTCATGTTGGATTTGTCAGATGTTTCCAGTTTAATAGCATCTTTCTGCTTGTTCTGTGTAATGAAATGTGAAACACCAGTTCCCAAAGATTTCTGCTGAATTTTTGATGTAACAGGTTGATTGAATTCAACAGAAATGGGCAATTCTGATTCAAAATATTTAGTCAACCGTTTCACATTCGGAGTGTCCCCTTTTGTAAGTTTTAAACTCCGCATCTGTACCTCTTCATTTTTATTCTCAAATATTTCATTGCTTGCTTGTGTGTCTGTGCTTACTTNAACTTTCTGTTGCTTCATTTCTCCATTTTCTCTTTTTCGTGATTCTATCAAATCTGATAGTAGCAGTTCCTGTAATATTTTACTAGATTTGTCAATCCCAGTTGATTCCTCCATAGCTATTTTCAAATCCTTTTTGTCATCTTTTACACAAACATTTTGTGGTTTTAAATTCTCAAATTCATTATATGCTTGTTTCTTTTCAAAAGTCGTAGCAAAAATCTCTTTATGGCCTTCAATATCCATAAGTTTAGATTTTAGTGCACTTTGCTGATGATCAGTTAAGTGCACTAAGGAAGCTTCCGTAGGCTTTTGTAATATGTGAGTTGTAATTGATTTATCTATTTGAACAGATTCTGGTACTATTTTAGCTGTAATTGGTTCATTAATTTTTACTGATTCTTTCAGATCTACCTTAGTCTGCTCACTTTTAACAACCACATTCTTAAGTACTGATGTAGCATCTGTATCCAGTTTTATCACAATTCTTTCCTCATTCAAAGGTATTTGGGATTTTTCACTGCGTCTCATACCCATACCATGTATAAAGCTGGAGTCAACTTCATCGACTTCACAGGTTTGTTCTGTTTTACGTTGCTTAAATTCTTGTTCGATTGATCTCAGAAAAATTCTAGATTTTACAGGTTTATTTATTTTAACCAGTTCTGGTGATTCTAATTCATACTTTACTTGTCGTTGGTCAGACTTGATGGATGGCATAGTGGACGTTTCTTCTACATGTTTTGATACATCTCCAGATTTTCCGAAAATTAACTTCTTGTTTCTTACTTGATTAAGAGTCCATGCATTTTCTGGGAGGACCCTCTGAGAAGTATGCTTTTTTGTAATATCACTTGCTGATTCCTCCGCCATTCTAGATGGAATGGGTTGGATTGATTCTGCGATTTCCAGCTCAATCTGTTTGCTTTCTTGTTCAGAAGCAACAATATCACGTAATGGTGCAGCAGAAAGAGAAGAATGTATATGAATATCTTTTAATTCACAAGATTTCTGTGGAGGACATTCTTCTTTTATTCTACTCTCATAAACTGAATGTGATATACTCGTCTCAAATGGACCTTGTCGTATCTTGGACTGCACAGGTTCATTCATTCGGATGTGATCTTCAGGCAATTCAATTTTAAATTTTTCCACATTTTGTTGACCTCTTTTATGAAATGTTGAAGGGAATGGTAATTCCTCTTGTATGTTTAATGGCAGCTTTTCTTTATCAACATCAAGTTCATCTCTAAGTACTTCTTTAAATGTATCTGTGTATATTTTGGTAACTCTCTGCGTTGTAGGCACTTTAAATTCTTCTTGGTTAAATTTTGGGATCGCTCTATGCACATAACTTATTTCAGAAGCCTTAGACTGTGTTAATTCTGACTCTCTCTTTATATTGTTAATTGCCTCAATGCTAGTGTTTACTACTGATTTAGAAGGTGTAGAGTCTATTTCTACTGGTTCTATCGATTTTATTAGCTCTAAAGTATCCAAATGATCCCGCTTCTGTCCTGTAACTTCTATAGTATATATTATATCTTCATCCTTTTTTAAGTCGGTTGTATACAATTCAATTTCTCCTTGCGCTTTTGTCTGTTTAGATAAAATCTTAAAGTCAACTTTAGGCTCTTCTTGAACTACTCTGTTACATTTTTTGTAGTCAAAGGTATTCTGTTCAGTTTCTTCTTGTGCCATTTTATGTGCAGATGATTCCATAGTTTCAACTTTAAGCTCTTCTTGAAGGATTCTATTATGTTTAGGAACTTGTATTTGTTTGTCAATAGTTTCAGAAAATGTGTCTAGGACATTGATCTTTGTGACATGGCTAGCATCTCTTGGTACATCTAAAAATGAACCAAATTTGTTATATTCCTTCTCCATGTGATAACTTACAGAACTTGCATCACTTTGAAAAGACTCCAGGTCTATATCTGAATACACATCTGAAGAGCAAATGGAACTGCCTCCTCTTGCTTTTTTTATTTCACGCAACTTTTGCAATTTTGCCTGAATTTCTTTGTCCAACATCTTCTCACTTTCAGACCTCCTTGTACTGTGACTTTTGTCACTGGAAAATATTTTTTCAAAGCTTATAGTTTTAACAATACCTTTCTTGGGATACTGGCTTCGCAATATTTGTGTTTCTTTCCGCTTATCAAAGGGAGAACCAACACACTTAAGATCAACTTTTAATTTGCTTTCCCTTTTTTTCTGAACTAAAGAATCAATACTTTTGTGAGTTTTCTCAGAATACCTCACAAAATCTAAGTATTTAGGATTTTGTTCCTCCTTCAGTGCCACAAGCAAAGAAGCAGTGCACTCAGCTGAGCCTTCACTATTGACTGCAAATATTCGATAGCTTCCAGAATCTTGATCCTCTACACTTTTAATTAACAAACTACATTTATGAATGTGCATATCACTATCTGTTTTAGTTACCCTGCGTGAATCTTTACCAATTTGTTTATTGTTGTGAAACCAAGCAATTTTTGGCAAAGGACAAGCCACCAGTTTACACCGAAACACTGCAGGCTCCCCTTCTAAAACTGATCGAAACTTCAACTTCTGTGTGAACGAAGGCTTGATGAACTCTGACCAAGAGCCAATCGATGATGTCCGACTTGCACATCTCTTCGAGGAGATAAGTCCATGGTCCAAGTAGTCTTCTGTATCAGAAAACGCGCCTCTTAATTCTCTTCGGCCTTCACTTTCAAATTCTTTTTCTTCATTAAAAAATAATTCTGTCAAAGAAAAAATGTGTATTTTAAAAAAAGCTCGCTTCCTCAAATACTGGAATCTAGTTTCATCTGTATAATTATGATTTTAANTTATATGTGTAAAATCCATGCTATATAGACTAAATCCATAAAAATATTCACTCACCATATTTGTTCGAATAAACGCAATGCCTTGTTCTTTTTTAAAGACACCAAAATCGTTCGTTCTGTGTTCTTTCTTCAAACTGTGGAAATTTCTTCTTCAACGGATGCATAAATCTCAAAAATGCTTAAATAACGTTTTCTGTGTATGTACAGCTGTCTGNAAATTTCATTTGGGTTTAAAGTTTAAAATGAAGATTTTACCTGACTTGCAGACAGCAGAATAAACGCCCTTTCTGACCCTTTTTGATGTGAGAAATATTTATATAGGCTTAAAATATCTACATATGAAATGAGAAGGCGTTTATTCGAACTAATACAGCCACAAAATTATGATATTATGCAGAAAACAGCAAGCGACATTGATTACATACCAAACTAGATGCCATCTGCAAGCCAGGTAAGGTTTAAAATCAAGTTTACATTTAAAAATTGTAGACATATAACAAAGCAACTTGACCAAAATATTGCATTTTCATACTGGTCATAACAGTTTCTGAAACATTTATCATGCAACAGTGAAAAACTGTAAAAAGAACCAAACAAACCAACAAACCATAAACCTTTATATAATGCAACAACTTGCATGTTGCTAAGAAAATGTTTTTATAAAGCATCATTTAAAATGTAACTTCATGCATATTTCATTGGCATGGGACAAAAGATAACGAGGAAATGTTATGTTTACATTATGTAATAATAATAATAAAAGATTTAAAAAATGATAATAAACATTATTTTTCTTTTTGTAACAAACTTACCTTTATGTCTTCACTGGTTTTGTTGTCAGCATATAATTCCTTATTAATACTGTCTATTAAACATTCAAATATGATAATCTTTAAAATAATGACATACCTTTAACTTCAAGTTCGATCTGTTGCTCTATTTTCTCCTGTAGAACTTTTTCCAGCGCTATAAAATTAAAATAAAAAGTTTCAAAATTATAACTAATTTTCTTACTGTTATTATATTTATTTTTCTGGAGATTAAACTCATTTACTTTTTATAGACACTGACAATTTGACATTGTAGACTAGGAATGAGCAAATGCTATATTTAAATACATTTTTTTATGTGACTACATTTAAAAATGCATATAAGAAATAAAGCAATAACACTTCAAAGAATTTTGCCCATTCCTGTTCCAGACACATAACACCCACACTTAACATAGAAAATACATGCCATCATACTTTAAAGAAGTGAAGGTGGTGAATATCAAGTGTAATGTGTAGTGAAAACTTTGTGAAATCTTGTGAAGGGATATATATGAACATGCCTTTACATGCCTCACATTGAAATTTAATACATTGCCAAATGTTTTTAATTTATTTGTTTTTTATATATATATATTTTTTTGTTGCATACAACCATATGCAAGAATTTATATGTGGAAGGAACATGCAGTTGCCAACCTGTCACTCTCAGATGAGTGTTGCATTCGGCTTGTCCTGCAGCATTAACTATTTTGCATGTGTATATGCCACTCTGTTTTGGAAGAATTTTCAAAAGTTTTAAGCTACAGAGTGAGCCATCATTTCTTAAGAAACAACTTGGAGACTCATCAACTAGAAGTTTGTTGAAGAGCCAAATAACACAAGGAGCCGGTACACCCTTTATGATGCAAAACAAGGAGATATCAGTGCCTTCCTTTACAAAAGTTTCTGGGGGCAGTTTTTCGAGAAATTCTGGCACAATGGCACAAGATTCTATGAGCTCTTCGTAAGGAATGATGTCTGGGTAGTATTCTCTGCTTCTTTGTCGTTCAAGGTCTTGTGGTCTTTGCGATGGAAAAATAGAGATGCTGGATGTTTTCAAGATGGTTTCCTGTTTTGCTTCATAAGAACTCTTAATTTGAATTTCTTTGTGAGTTTTATAACTTTTTTTATCTGATTCAGGGGCTATTTGAGCTATTGCCTTGGTGGCGGCTTCTTGTGCTAGACAAGAATAAATTTAGGACAGTGTTAGTTTTGATGGTTTGAAATACAGTGCATAATACTAAACATTAGATCAAATTAAGATAATACTTGAAATGGTTAGTTTTATTAGCTTGGATTAAAAAAAAATTCTTGATGGTTCTTCTATTAGTTTTTAATGTTTAGTGCTTTAGTCAAGCTGTATATTTCTAGTTTTCATAGAGCTTTAGTTAAGCATTTAGTTAATTAAAACTGAAGGCATTAAAACATTTTGAGGACATAGGGGTATATTTACTAAGCAGTGAGATTGCAGTGAGATTGAAAAGTGGGGATGTTGCCCTTTGCAACCAACCAGATTTGAGTTCACATTCTCCAGTGTGTAAAATGAAATTGTGANCTTGAATCTAATTGGTTGCTATGGGCAACATCCCCACTTTCCAATCTCACTACAATCTCACCGCTTAGTCATAGAAATAAAGCTTAATATTTGAAATTACTCTTTAAAAAATAAGGCGTATATTTATACGCCTTAATTTTTAAAGAGTAATTTCAAATATTAAGCTGTTTTTCTATGAACATTTCTTAAACCTTTGCAACCTTATTTTAGCAAAATCAATTAATAATTTCTATCTATCTGTCTGTCTATCTATCTATCTATCTATCTATCTATCTATCTATCTATCTATCAATTTTATCTATCTAATATATATCTACCTCATATTTATATATCTACATTTATCTATATATCTACATCTATCTATCTATCTATCTATCTATCTATCTATCTATCTATCTCACATCTATCTCAAATGTATCTCACATCTAGCTTTCTATATTTTCCAATATAACCTAAATACAATTAATGCTCATGCATTTATATTCATAAAGTTTAAGTACAGCTTGAAACTTTCCATATGTATTAAGAAAATATCTTTTCTATAGTATAGCATTGTTAAGCACATGCCTTGTTTTATATGTGATCTTAAAATAGAGAGTGAATTAAGGTGTTGAAGAACCATCATTTTACTTATTCAGGAGCATTGCAGACAAGCTGTAATACCAAAATGAATAGCCACCTTCTACGGTTAGTACTGCTGTAGTTGTCTTCTCTCCATATTCATTAGACACAGTGCAACTGTAAGTGCCTTGATCTAGCAGCTGAACATTCTCTATAGTAAGTAACATAACATTTCCATTTTGGGAAATTTTCACTCTTGCAGAATCTTGTAGTATTTGGCCTTCGTGCTTCCAAATAAATAGCAGATTGCCTTCTTGAACAGCACAGATAAACTGGGCTACTTCTCCGCACTTTACTGTCATGTCATGAAGCTTCAGCAGTATATTTGGTACCATATTGCTGATATCCTGCACCTCAGCTATGGTGATCTCTTCCCTTGAGCTTTGGCTGATAGTTTGTTCATGATGTTCTTCTAGTTTCTTCATTGATGCAGTTATTGTAGAACTCTCAGAAACGCTTTCGAAAACCTGTATGCCTTCTTCAGAGGAAAGCCCTTGTACAGAATTAAATTCTTTTAAATACACTGTTGCTTCTGACACTGACTTTGTGCTGAAAGACTCTGTAATGCTTTTCTCGGCACTTGTAAAGCTTTGACTAACTACCGATTTCACTGTGTAGTCATGTGAAGAAGAAAAAAAAAGAAACAACTTACATTAACAACTAAATTGTCCATTCGTCCTTATGAGAAAAACAAATATGTTGATCAAGAAGACTAAAACAGACCACTTGAGAATAAGGCATGCCAACTGCATGCTGGTTTACAAAAAGTGACACAGGATGGAGAAGTGGAAATTCATGCTGACACAGAAGGTGGCATCTTCTTTCGTTGTCGCTTTCCAAATTTCAGAATAAGAATGTTCTTTATTGATCCAGGTAAGAATGACACCTGCTTTATTAGCGGATTAAAATAATTTGGATACATTAGATAATTTGGCTAAGGTTGGTTCAACTGACAAATTGATGAAATAATGTTTTCGACGGGTTGGAGAGCATTGGCAATGTTCTAGAAGGTGGGAATGTCCATATAAAAGGATGGGGTCGTGTTTTGTTAAAATGTGTGAAGAGATGAAAGTGATGTTAGTTATTACTGATGCTGTATAACAAACTAACTTCCCAACAGAAGAGGTGAATACTGCGAGGACAGAAGTATTATTAGTAAATGTGCACTGGTGCCAGTTACAAAAATATTCCCCGACAAAGAGAGGGGCTTTACCTTCAGAAGTCACATTTAATGTGGCTGCACAAGATACTTCACCAGCACTATTTCTTGCTTTGCAAATATATTCACCAACATGCTCTACAAAAGCATCTACTATAATGAGTAACGCTGTATTTGTAGTTTCGTCAAAATGAAAGACTATATTTTTGGATGGAAGAACTGTGTTTTGATTATGAAGCCACTGAATTTCTGGCCTAGGGAAGCCAGAAACTCGAGCTACAAAGCGTACAGTCTCCCCACTCTTTACGCTACAGCTTGAAATAGGCTGAATGAAGGTGGGACATTGTGTAATCAGCTCCTTCTTAGGTGACCCAGAAGAAGTAATCTGCAAATGGGGAACTGCTGTGTCATCCGTAGAAGTTTTATGCCCTGAAAAGAAGCATGGTCTGCTTTATATGGCTTGCAGGTTGGTTAAGATATTTCAGTGAGATCAGCACTGCGTAAAGTCTACAGTGTCGATCCAGACCCATAGTAAACTATGTACAAAAATATTAGAATAGCTGAATAAATTTGGAACTCACCACTCTGATTGACTCAGATTAAGTGAGATTTATTGCCCACCGACTGGCCCAAGGCAAAACAAAAAATTCAATTAACCTAATCAACAATAGCAACAGCTCCAAGATCCCATTAGTCATTCCAGAACTTCCAGAACACTGGAAAAATGTTTTAACAGAAACTCATTGGCCATTTGATGTATTTAATGGGGACACTAGAAAAAGGGAGAGATACCCTGCTTATATTTGTGCTCTATATTCAAAGGATGCCAGCCAAACTGAGTAGCACTCAGGCACACTAGAACAGACCAGGGCCTAAATTCACTAAGCGGAGAGTTTGNTGGAGAATTTGAAAGGTGGTGAAGTTGTCCATAGCAACCAATCAGATTCGAGCTCACATTCTCCAGTATGCAAAATGAAACTGAGAGCTTGAATCTGATTGGTTGCTATGGGCAACTTCACCACCTTTCAAATTCTCCAGCAAACTCTCCGCTTAGTGAATTTAGGCCCAGATCGACCAAAAAAACTGGCAAGTTTGGCTCAACTGGAAAGTGCCTGACAGTAAAAAATATATTTACTCTGGGCTCTTTTAAGACTCTTTTAAGCTATTATATAAAACAGGTATTACTCATGTTGCATGAGATACTAATAGAGTAGTGTTTTGTTTGAATGGATTTGCTTCTATTTGTTATTTACTAATGTGTCATGTTTTGATTGTCTTGTGACACAGAAAGACTGCACCTTTGAAAATATATGTTCAACACAATGAAAAAACAAAGACAGATAGAAATACACAACAGAGAAAAAAGTAACAACATATGGACAGACATTGTAGAAACACATATAACCCATATTCTGTTAAAGAATATGTAAACTTTAATGATACAGATAATGGTTCTATTAGTTGAATTAGTTGACGATAAACAACATAAACTATGTTAGCACCACTGTTAAAATGATGTACATACAATACAGTACAAAAATGTAAAAGATAAACTTTTCCAAGAAGTTGATGTCTATGTACCTTCAAGTTTGAGATTTGCTGTGCATGAGACTTGTCCTAAAGCATTGCTTGCAGCAAAAGTGTAGATGCCTTCATCTTCAGAGTATGCTTCTGCAATTTCAAGTTGATAGGTGTCTTCAAACTGGGTCATCTTAAAGAAGCGTGATGGCTTGATCTCCTTGTCCTTACTGTACCAGGATACTTTTAGATCTGTGTGTACACAATATATTCTTTTATTATCAAGTCACTGACCAACATAAGATGCTAAAAAGATTTTTAAGAATATTTACTGCTAATATATTTTCTGGTTCTAAACTGAACAACTCACCTGTGCCAGAGACCCGACACTGGAAGATAGCAGATTGTCCTTCGGCAGTAATGGTATCACGGAGAGGTATGACAATTTCAGGTGGGTACATTGGTGCCTCCAAGTCAGGGGACACTACTTCTGGAACTAAAATATATAATATACGGTCAATTACTAATGGCTTGCTTCATCCTTTAAATTTATAACCCATTTACAAAATGTACATGCTATATGGCTATATAACCCACAAAAG
Source organism: Platyplectrum ornatum (assembly GCA_016617825.1). NCBI lineage: Eukaryota > Metazoa > Chordata > Amphibia > Anura > Limnodynastidae > Platyplectrum > Platyplectrum ornatum. Next base: position 76,538 of record JABWIB010000018.1, on the reverse strand, counting down.
GGTTAACTAAATATCACAAATCAAGAACAAGAAAATCTTGTCATTTTATATATAGTAACAGGTTTTTAGAGGCTTCTTAATGAAATTTAGCTTCTTAGCTACCTCTACTACTGTGCATGATCCACCATAGGTCTTGGGCTAACTACTTATTCTTAAATAGCCTTCATTGTCTAAATCTTCCAAACTGCATAGCAACCAATCAGATTCGAGCTCACACTCTACAGTATGTAATATGAAATTGAGAGCTCGAATCTGATAGTTTAGAAAATTTAGGCCCATATCTTTGGTGAAAATTGTATGGCAAATGTTCTAGTTTTATATTTTAATACAGATTATTATTTATAAATTTTCTATATAAATAGTATGTTGAGTTGTCAAAGGAGTCATCAAGCTAAAATTAAGTAAAACAAACTAATAAATGATGTCCATGACCACTCTTTATTATATTTTTTTCCTCCCACTTATTATTATTTTTTTTTCTAACTACATTACCTTCAACAGTGAGTGTTGCAGATGTGGTGGCCATTCCGGAATCATTGCTGGCTTCACAAGTGTATAGGGCAGCGTCTTCAGGGAATGCTTCAATTAGCAATAGTGTGTATTCTTGTCCATCATGAAGGAACTTACACTTAAAACCTGGAGACAGTTTTGTTGAGTCTTTAAACCAAGCTACAGTGGGCTGGGGTTTGCCTGATACTACAGTACAGAAGCGAGCCGGCTTTCCTGATTCCACGTGAACAGGTTCAAGTGGCTGTAATATCACTGGAGGTTCGGGAGCTGTTAAAAAATAATTCTATTAGCATACAGTATCAAACTAGATGGGCAAATGAATTAAGACAGTGGTTTCCAAACTTTCCTAGTCGAGGCACCCTTAGGGTCAACGTGATTTTTTAAGGCACCCTTAAGACAAAATAATTTTAATTTTTTTTTAGTTTTTGTGTCATAATAGTGTAATAACTATTTATTTAAAGACAGATATACTTCAGATTGATATAAAATCTTGTGTATCTCCTATACAAGACGTAAAATTGCACTTCTATGTAACACTAGGAATGTGACACCACGTTGAAAAAAACATACCGCGGCACCCCAATGAGAGCGTTGCGGCACCCCAGGGAGCCATGGCACACAGTTTGGGAACCACTGAATTAAGAATTATAATCATGGCTAATTAATTCACTTACCATTCACATAAAGAGTAACAGAACTCCTGTTTTTCCCAGCCATAAAGGTATATTCTCCACTGTCACTAATCCTGGTTTCGGTGATGCACATACGATGCACACGCCTTTCCACAATGTACTGGTATCTTTCTTCAACGTGGAAATTGATGTCAATGCCATCTTTCTGCCAGCGGGCATCTACATCATCCTCATTGACTTCAAACTCAACCACTGCTCTTTGTCTCTCAACAGCCTATGTGTCAAATGCACATTTAAGCATTACAATATTGAAAATATATGTATTTTTTAACAATAAAAAATGGTACTTAAGAAACAATAATTTCACCTACAAATACCAAATAACTTTTTGTTTGGTAAGCAACACAACAATTGGTAATTTTCAGGAGTCTATCACTGCACACTGGGTGGTTATTCACCAATTGAAGACTGCCTAGGCTCTTAGCTCTGTCTTAGCTCTATCCAAGAGCATGCATATCACTTAAGTCAAAATAATAATATTTCATTATTTAAATTATAGATTAAATTATTTATTATTTAATAATAATAATAATAATAATAATAATAAATAGTATTAAAAATAAATACCTGAACTTCTTTGCGGACACTTTTGATCTGAACATCACGGCCTTCTACATGTAAGTTGGCTGTGGACATGTTTCCACCAGCAACCACGGCGTACTGGCCAGCATCAGACATGCGAGCAATAGGAATTACAAGACGGTGAACATATCTCTCACTTTGAATTTTCACTCTGTATAAGTCAGAAACAAGTATATTATAGAATATTATATTGTGATGGTAATGAAACTGTGCACTGTAATATACTATTTTTCTAATACTGGTTAAAGTTTTGTTGTTTACCTGTCTGTGACTTGGAGTTCCTGTCCATCCTTCATCCACTGCACAGTCAAGTCAGGTTCAGAGATTTCACACTCAAATGTTGCTCTTTTCTTCTCAAGAACTTTAATTTCCTTTATTTGTTTCCTGAATTCTATGTGTCGGGCTGGATAAAACACAAAGAATATTAATGTTGAATATTAATATTACTTTGTTTATTAGAATTGATTCCTAATCATAAGTGATTCATAAACTTTTTATCTCCATTTTAATATAAAGGGTATAATAAACAAAACCTTACCTTCAACATACAAAGTGGCTTTAGATACTGCATTTCCAGCCACAAAGCTGTATTCTGCAGCATCGCCAAAGTGGACATTTCTAATGGTAAGTGAATGGGATTGTTGTTTTGCTTTTATCTGACAACGGTCTGTAGACTTTATTTCAACACCATTCTTCAACCATTTATAAGTAATGCCTTCATGGTTGACTGTCACTTCAAAAGTGATGGTATCTTTTTCCTCTGCATTAATATCTTTCAGCATAGAAGTAATCAAGATGGCTGTAAAAAAAAATAATTGATATTTAGACTCTTTGAAGACACAATTATATATATATATATATATATATATATATATATATAAAAAAATATATATATAAAGGTCCTAGGCCTAAATTTAATAAACAGGGGAATTGAAAAGTGAGGAAGTTGCCCTTAGCAACTAGATTCAAGTTCTCAGTTTCATTTTACATACTGGAGAATGTGAGCTCGAATCTGATTGGTTGCTATGGGCAACTTCCCCATTTTTCAATCTCACCACTTAGTAACTTTAGGCCGTACTATTTACATATATCTCATGTTACAGGACTGCATAGTGAAGGCTCATCCAAACAAACATTTTACTGAACTGCATTTAAAAAAAAAAATATTTGATTATTATTTGATTATTTGAAATCAATGAATGTAACAGTCTACAGAACATTTAAAAGAAATATTGCACCAAGTAATAGCCAGACAGGTATATTAAGAAGATAAAATATGATCTAGTGGACAATCAACAAGTGAACCCTGTTAATATTTCAGATTATTAGTCAAAATTAGAACATGCAATTGAGATAAAACTCAAGGTATACAAGTAGGGTAGAAAATAACATGTTCAATAATGCAACGGTAATATTTGGAATACATACGTTTCACTGTTAATGTGGCGCTGACTTTATCATTGCCGCAGACAAATGTGTACTCAGCTGAATCTTCACTGCTTGTGTTCATGATGATTAGCTGGTGAAGTTTACCCTGGACCACTATCTTAAACTTCTCGCTCATTTCAATTTCAACTCCATTTTTAAGCCAAACGGATGGTACATTAAAATGAGACACTTCACACTGGAATGAGGCTGTTTTAGTTTCAGGGACCTCAATGTTCTTCATTGTTTTTGTAATATGTAAAGCTATGGAGAAAAATGAAAAATAATGTTACAGACTTTCAACCCAACAATAAATATGTAACTCAAAATCACAAAAAACATTTAGCAGAAAGTTAATTCAGTTTCAAAAGCACAAAGTGTTAATGAAACTGGAAGGTCTGCAACCATAACTGTCTCAATGTGACACATGAGGACTTTACAGATTATAACAGTGCATTAAATATTGATGGCAATAATTTCTAGGGTAAACGCCAGCTCCATGTAGTGCTGAAGCCATCATATGTTTCTGTAGTTAAGTACAGCTAGTCTTCATGAATAATTAAGAAACGTAAAGGCAATATTTGAAATGCACGTACTCTCCACAAATAGCTTAGCTTTGCACTCCAGTTGTCCAACCACAGCTGTGTATTCTCCGCTATCTGCAGGCGTCACATTCTGTAAAACAAGCTTGTGGACTTTGCGATCGGATACAATCTTGTGCTTATCGCTTGGTTTTAGCTCAGCATTTTTATGGAACCATTTGACTGGTACAGTGTCATGAGAAACGCTAAGTTCAAAGGTTGCGGCTGTGTTTTCCAGTGCTGTGACATCTTTGGGTTTCTTGATAATTTTAACAGCTGAAAAAAATCAGAAAATATTCAATAATGTAGACATGAATTATTATAATATGACAATATATACCAGATTTAGACTTCCTACAAGGGGACATTTTGCGATCCATCCTGATAACATTTCAAATGCGCTCTTACCTTCAGTAGGAGGGGGAGCTATACTTATACTATAGAAAGGCCTTATATACTATTCAGACATCTGAGACATAAAATATGATGGTAGGTTCCTGCTGTTGTAATTCCTTGCTTGTGAGATAAGTGGCCTCCCTGCACCCTTCTGAGGTTTTGAATACAGCTGACATTTGGATTTGACAACTAATGAATCAGTGTGTTTTTATATATAAGTTATAAAACTTACTCTCAACATGAAGTCTGGCATTAGCACCAATCTTGCCAAGCTTGAAGCTGTAGACAGACTCATCAGCAACAGCACAGTTTTTGACTCTCAAGGTGTGTATCAGTCCTTCCACTGTGATTTCATACTTGTCATTGGATTCCAGTTCGATACCATTCCTGATCCATTGGGCTCCTTTCACATCAGGATGTGTAAGCTCCACACTGAAAATGGCATCTTGTGTCTCAGTTACAGTCTGGTTCTTTAAGGTCTTCTTTATCTTGACAGCTAGAACAAATGATATACCATTAATATTTCAGGATGAGCCATTAAGAATATTGTAAGTAGCAATACATCAGTCTATCCAATCTATTGGTTTATATTTCTGACAAGGCTTTGTTTTTCCATTAATTTTGCCTATATTGCTTTTGATAACAAGAGGGGCAATCTTGTTTTAAGACAGAACTACACATTTGTTTTTTACATTGTAAATGGCTTTAATTCACTAACCTTCAACTCTAAGCTTTGCTGATGTTTTTGAAGATGCCACTTGATAAGTGTATTCTCCAATATCTTCAAGCTTGCTGATAGGAATTATGAGTTGTCTTTTGGCACCAACAGATTGACTTTTTATGCTGTCAGTGAAGCTTATTGGCTTTCCTTCTCTAAGCCATTGTCCTTTGGAGTCTGGATTAGCCACTTCACACTCGAAAACAGCTTTCTGGGATTCAGCCACGATGAGATCCACCAGTGGCTTGCTTATAGCTCCCCCTTCAAAAATAAAAGGGACATACATTTGAGAAAACAATACATATTTGNCATGTGCTTTGCTATTTATTTTAGTTTTTGTTATTTTGCTTATTAAAAATTGTTTTGCTACACTAAACCTAAAAAAATATATAAAGTACCTGAAACTGTTAGTTTTCCACTAGTTTGTTGTTCTCCAGCAAAGAAAGTGTACTGTCCTTCTTCATCCTTCATCATGTCTGTAATTGTGAGTCTGTAAATTTTGCCCTTGGATTCAATCTTGTATTTTGGACTTGGTTTAAGTTCTTCATTTTTGAAAAGCCACAAGGCATCAATTCCAGAATGTGACAGTTCAACCTCCAAGGTGACATTTTCAGTTTCAGTGCATGTCTTATCGCTGAGTCCTCTAATTATGGTAATTTCTATAAGGAAGCAAATGGTTTTAATACATGATCATTGCATATTATCCCTACAACTATTTTGAGTAGATAGCCCTAACATGCATTACTGTAATCTCATTGCCTAATGAATTGCCTATAATTACATACTCACTTTCCACAGTAAGATTGCAAGTGGATTCCACTTTTCCAACCAACAGTTTGACTTGTCCTTCATCAGAACCATAAGTTCTTGAAAATACCAGCCTCTGCTTGGCTCCTTTGGCAATTGCCTGCACACGGTCATCAAGTTTGACTGGCTCATCATTAATAGACCATTTGGCAGATGTCATATCAGGAACTGACACTTTACATTCTAGTACAGCCTTTGTTCCTTCTATGGCATGGACATCTTTTAGAGGGATGACAATCTCTACACCTGTGGGATGAAAACAGCGTATTTAGCATTAGCATGATAAAGACAAGGTAAGATCATAGTAAATATANAATTTTGTTCAATTAGCATTTTTGTGAAACATGTCTAAACTCACTATAAACAGACAGATGTCCAGATGTAGAGAGATCAAGTTCGGGAATGGAAAAGGTATATTTTCCAATGTCTTCTGCAGTGGCATCTTCAATAAGTAACATGTGAGACTGCTTGTCAATCACAATATGAACACGGTCACTGGGCTGAATTTCCTCTCCATCTTTTAGCCAGATTCCTTCAGCGTTTTCAAGAGAAACCTTCACTTCAAGCTGAGCAATGTCTCCCTCGCACACTTTCTGATCTGAAAGTCCTTGAAGGACTGAAACAGGACGTGCTGTATAAAAAAAAAAAAATTCGTAAGATGACACTCTTGAACATTGAATAATGAGGAAAATATTGAAATAAACTAGAATCGAAAAGAAAATAAACTTACGCTTCACTTTCATCTGAGCTGTGGTCTTTTTCCCAGCCACCACAAAGCTGTACTCTCCTTGATCTTCCTTTGTAACATCTTTGATTGTAAGAACATGGCGCCCTCTGCGGGATGTAATTGTGTATTTACNGTTGGCCTTTATTTCGATATCACCATGATACCATTTACCCTCTGCGTCTTCAAGAGAAATAGCACACTCAAGTTCTCCAGATTGCGTTTCCGGAACTTCAATGTCCTCAAGCTCTTTAGTAAACTCAATAGGAGTACCTGTAACGAAAAAATTATAATTTATATTCATAAGACTGGATCCAGGTTCCAGTGCATAGTGGTTATACTACGATAATGATACAGATTTAAAAATTGATTTATTGATTAACAGGTGCTTTTGTTATCTTTTTGGTAATAGGTCAATATCGGGTGATTTTTATTTTTAACACAATTAGCTTAAAATTTTTTTTTACATTTTTGAGGATACTTTAAAGGACATAAAAGTTTGCTGCCTCATTACCTTCCACTATAAGTTTAGCAGTTGTCTTCACAGATTCGTCTTCTTTAAGTACACAGCTGTAATCATCGGCATCTGACATGTCAATGACGAGAACAGAAAGAAAATGGGCTTTCCTCTCAGAATGCATTCTGTATTTATCACCAGAGTGAACCTCCACACCATTCTTGAACCATTTCACTTTCACAAATGGTTCGGATGTTTCACACTCAAAGGTTGCCATGGTGTCTTTTTCCTTTGCTGTTAAATCTTGTAATTCTTGTGTGAATGTAATTAACTGTTTGCCTGCATTTTAAGAAAACAGGTTAGGGTACAGTCAAACTACATAAAATGTAATGTTACTGGGATATTAATATAATATAAGTAATTCTTACCTTGCACAAGCAAAAATGCATGACTTGAGGTTTCCCCAGCCACATTGATGGCTTTTACCATGATGCTGGCTGAGTCTTCTGCTACAACATCTCTAATGACCAGTTCACACACATTATCTTCTGGCCAGTACCAATAGATGCGGTCAGACCTTTCAACCTTGACACCATTTTTAAACCACTGGCACTCTGGATCTGGTTTTCCAACAACTCGTACACGGAAGTGAGCTTCTGCCCCCTGAGCAACTGTTTGACTTTGGATTCTTTCAAAAATTTTGGGAGCTTCCATACTTGGTGATAGTTCAACTCTATCTGGTTTGAAAGTTGGAATAGTAATTTTGCCTTCCTCTTCTAATGCTTTCTTTTCCTCCTCGGTTAGTTCTTTGGTAAAGTGAAGAAGTTCATCCTTAGTCTTCTTAAGCATATCTTCATATGCTTCATCTTTCCTGCGTGACTTCAGTTCAACAGCAGTAATGGCTTCATAATACCCTTCTTCTGTCCTGCGCTTAAATTTGCTACGGAGTTCTTCTGATTCTTCAGAGATTTTATCATGGGTAATTCTTTCAGTCCGTTTCAGTTTTACAAATTCCTTACCNCCTGCTTCAGCTACTCGGTCAACCTTTTTAACATCAAATGGAAGTTTTCCTGTCTCAGATGGGGGAGGAGCAATTTTTGGCTCATGGCTTCTTCTAAGAACTGACCTAAAGTCTTCTTTTTGTTGTATCTCTAGTTTTACAACATGTTCAGAGACACCTTCAGGGTTTTCAGCAGTGACCTTAACCTCACCAGAATCATAAGATTTACAGTCAACAATTTCAAGGTAATATATTCCATCATAGCGGAGTCTGAATCTTTTGCTCTTACGGATAAGTTGTCCATTAAGGTACCAATTTACTTTAGGTTGAGGATATCCAGTAACACGACAACGGAATCTTGCAATTTCCCCTTCATAAACTCTTGCGGGTTCAGGGAACAAAACGATCTCTGGTTTTTGCTTTTCTTTCGCATCCTCTGTTACACCTGTGAGGGCTCCTTCATGGGCCAGTCTCTCCAGCTCTTCAATTCTCTGCATACCTCGTCTGCCTTCTGGCAACTGTGACTCCTCAACAAGGCTCTTCTCATCTTTTACAATTAAGGTAGCTGATGTGTGGTCTGTTCCATATTTGTTTGTTGCCCTACAAGTAATTACACCACTATCTCTGGGATAGGCAACTTCATAATCAAGACTGCAGTATCCAAACTCATTTACCATTCGAAGTCTGTTGGCAGCATCTAATGGCTTCCCATCATGGAGCCATTCAACAACCATAGTTGGGTCTCCAATTGGGGTAAGACGACACTCAAAATGTGAAGGTCCAAATCGTTTGAGTCTCACTGAAGTGAGCTTCTTCTTAAAGAATGGTTTCTGCTGCTTTTCTTTATCATATAGATCTCCTTCTTCCCATTGTTCTTGGCCATAGCGAAGGTGTAGGGGCTCTAACTCTGGAGCTGCAATCTCTTTAGCTTTGTATGTTCCCTTTGGAATGATCAGCTTCCTTTCGGGTTCTGGTTCAGCAAATTCAACCTCTACATTGACTTTGCATCTTGTAGTGTCACGTCCAGCTTTATTAATAGCAGTAGCAGTATACCATGCAGAATCATGGCTTATTGCAGAGTCAATCTTAAGAGCAGCTTGTCCCTTATTTCCTTCAATTCTGTGAATTAAAAACAATTGTCATCATTGGCTCAAAAACACTTTAAATCTTTGTGCAAAACTGGATAACATGACTAATAAAGTACTCACTTTATATTTGGAAATTTGTGAGGCGCAATGATGTCACTATTCTTCAACCACACAATATCTGGGTTGGGGTTGCCCACAGCTTTCACTGACATTTCCAGTTTAGAGCCTTCTTTCACACTAACATTTTTAAGTTTTTCCACAAATTGTGGTCTTTGTAGGCGTTCCTTTGCTATAGAGGAAGTAAGACAGTTTGTATTAAGCCTAACTACTACAATACCAAGTAACTAGCATGCAAATATTTCAGACAATGGATAAATAAAGTACCTTCCACAGTCAATGTCATTGAGACTGAAGTTTTTCCAGCTCTGTTCTGAGCTATGACGGTCCATTCTCCAGAATCAGTTGGCATTGCTGGAACTATGATAAGAGACTGTGTTCCATCTTCTTTTACGACAATTTTATGTGTATAGTCATTGACAATTTGCTGACCTATAATAAAGGAAAACTTAATGAAAATACTTGAAGCACATTTGTAGTCACCCATAATTTTAATAATGAAACAGAAAAACAGGGTAAGAATCCCCACTGTCCTCATTTAATAATAAATAAGAACTGGATTAATTGAAAAAATTAGATTGTACGAACTATATAGATCTATTGACAACATGGCAATCCTAAGTAATAAGTCATGGAATATTTACCATTGTGAAACCAATATGTTTCTGGCATTGGTCTTCCAACAACTTTAAGGTCAAATCTTGCTGTTTGTCCTTCAGCACATTTGAAGGATGCAGGTTTCAAGACAAAAACTGGTTTATATAATCTCTCCAACTGGGACTCATCAGTTTCATCCAATCGGCGAGCAGGAGAACGTGCAGGAGAACGTGCAGGGGAGCGACTTGGGGACCTTGGAGATACAGACCTGTGATCATAAGATGCACTGTAGGTTAGAGACATAAAGTTTCACATGATAATCCTACTATTCTAGATAATGCTATGGAGCAAACCATTACCGTATTCTCTTAACAGCTTCTGGAGCTGGAATATAAGCTGGACCTCCAGTTGGTGCAACAGGCTCCACATACAGCTTTCCTGAGCAAATAGCATTGCCCTTAAAATTACTGGCCAAAGCAGTGTAAATGCCCTCATCTTCTGTTGTTAAAACAGGGATACGAAGACTGGCCCTTCCATCTTGTAAGGTTTCCATTTGGTGGCGTCCTCCCTGCTTAATGCGTTTGCCATCTTTGAACCATGCAATCTATATGAATGACAGAATATAATACGGTATTAAAGACTTAATAAAGAGATCATTTTTGTATAAAATTATGTATGAATGTCCAGTTAAATGGTATATCATTTTACTTTTGTTGTGCACAGATTCCCTACACAGGCGCAAAACAGGTGTATGTGTTGCCCTGACAATAGTTTGACTGCCATGCATGTGTGTGCTGGACAACTATATGTACCTTTGGTACTGGGTAACCAGACATTTTACAGTGGAAGGTTACACCCATCCCCTCAAGGATTTGGTAACTCTTCAGTCTTATATCAAATCCAGATTCAATTATTTCTGATTCAGGAACGTCAACAATCATCTCCTCTCCGTCTTCTTCCAGCAATTCTTCTAAGCTGATCTTAATAATTCTGTATTCAATTTCTGTGATAAGTTTCTCTTCAAAAGCAGTTAGCTGATATTCCTGCAAATAGAATTAAATTAATAATTAAGGTTTGTGTGAAAGGGGGTTGGCAAATGATATCATTTGAAAGATGTTTACAGACAATATTCAGTTTACCTCAGCATGAATTGTAGTCTTTACTAATGTAGTATCTTTAGCCATTTTCTTCCTTATAAGGGCTTGTTCCCTTTCATATTCCTTATCATATTCAATTCGGGAAATCGCTGGAGCAACCTCAGCTATTTGTGGTTCAGGAACAAATGGAGTTATTTCTTCGTGCATCCTCATGTAGGAGTCATATTCGGCTGTTGAAAATTGAAGTAGTGAATATAGGTAAACATGCTTAATAGATCTGATGGGTTGATTTCTGATTATCACATCATATATTACTAGCATTGGTTCTAGTACCTTCCTCCAGTAGACGCACGGTTTCAGTTGCTTCTCCATGTTTGTTGCGTATAACTATGCTGTATTCCCCAGCATCATCAGCAAAAGTCATAGAAATCTCAAGTTTACAATCTCCAGTATCTTTGTTATAAGATAATTTGTATCTTATAAGAAATAGAAAACCAAAATTATTAGTTTGTGGTTATAAAAGTCACAGTTTATATTAACAGTGACATACACTTAATAAATATGTTCCTAAACGGGGTAACTAAACCAAAACTAGGCAAATATAATGTATATATAAAAATAGCTATATATACAAATGTATATATATGTTACAAATTTTTTAAAAGCACTATTTTATCTTATTATTACGTTTAGTATGCTACCTACATACATTGTATAATGCCAAAACAAATATAAGTCTGCAGCATTTACCTGTAGCCAGTACTTAGAGGAACACCAGCCTTTTTCCAGTAAATATGTGGTTTGGGGTTGCCTCCAATCTGACAGTCAAATATAACTCTGCCTCCCTCAACCAACTTCTGAATGGTTGGTTTTCTAATGAAGAAAGGAGCTGCTCCCTCCCCAGTTTCTACAGGAGCAGTCACCTCTACTTCCATCTTTTGTTCTTCTGTATATCTGAAAAGAGATTGTCTATAGTGTTAATAAACAACACTTGGCTCTTTATTCCATTTATGTTTCCATTCTTTAAATGCATCTTTTGCTCTATTTCAGTAACTGAGAACAATGTTGGAATGTTAGGATGTAACTGCCATTGACAATTGGTTAAACTTAATTGGTTAAGATATCCACCTTCACTGTAGCAGGTATAGACACACTATGCTTCACTTTTATGGTAACAGAAGTTATTACGTTAGCTGCATATTTTGAGTATATTAAAACATTATTATTATTATTATTATTATTATTAATAAGAACTAGATCATATGCTACAGATATTAAATAGAAAGGTGATAAAATAGTGCAGCCTGTAATAATGAAGCATACTATTTCTCATTTGCAGCATGTTTACAATACTTAATTATTCATGTAATAAATCTTAAAACATATTTACTGTTTCTCTTCTGTAATCTTCTCAGTGACAGTTTCTCTGGCTTCATATTCTTCAGAAACTGTATTATAAAGAAAATAAATAAGACATCAGACTATAACATAAAAATCACACAGTCAGCTTTTGATATATAATGCACTGTCTGAGCCAATAATTTTCAAATGTAAGTTAAATATATTGTAATTCATCAGTGTCATGAAGGTTGCTCCCCTATTAATGCTAGGACTAAATTTAGAACAGTTTGTAAACTTAAAAAGGCACAAAGCAACCAATCTGATTTTTACCAGTTTCAAGAGTGGAATAATAACTCAAATCTAAAAGACTTTTGTGGATCTGTTTTATGATTAAGGGTCATAACAATAAATGAGAATACTATTATTTTAACTACAATGTCAACATGATTGAACAAAATGTCTTTCTAATCTGATTCAGGACACGCAGCCGAAGATGCACTGTTCATTTAATGTTGTCAAACTTTTAGGGACAGCACTAATTTAAATATTACACTAGTACTTCATCTCAGCATAGAAAACATACTATACTATATATATAACAATGCATGTGAACTAATTCATGGGATTAAAAATATATTAATAATTTCAAAAATGTTAATTCTATGATATACATAGTGAAACAACAAATACATGTGTCTAAAACTTCAGCTATTGCTAGTAAGTAAAAAAACAAGCAAATATTGAATTATTGAACAACAAACATATACAGATATCTTTGTTAGAATATAGTGTCAGCCAGATTGCATTAAAGGGTTGTAGCAATATATGCTTCTGGTATGACTGTTACTGTCCAGCTGTCTTCTACATTTAGAGTCAGCCCATAAAATGCAGACNTTCCTAACATTCTGTTCATCTGCTATTTTGATCTATCATCTGTGGTGCTGCCTTACCTTGTACGAGAAGATAGCATGATGTGCTTATGGTGCCTGCCTCATTGGCAGCTGTGCACGTAAATCTCCCACTGTCTTCAGCGAATGCCTCGCGAATTACAAGGCGTACAATCTCTTCTTCATAGGTAATTTGGAAATCAATTGAATTTTCAATACGGTAATCCTCACGGTACCATACCACAGTTGGTGAAGGATAACCAGAAATCCTGCACTCCAAAGTTACAGACTCGCCTTCAAGCACGGTCACATCTTTCAGGCCCTGTTAGTATAGATCAATAATATGAATTCATAAATACTAAAAAAATATATCACATTGTATGACAATGTTAAGTACATTTATTCATATTTTGCATTTGTAATCATATGTAGATTGTACTTTAAATTATATTTACTTTTATGTTTCCATATTTTAAATATGAGCTTTTTGTTACAACTACTTGCCCAGAACATTAGAAGTATTAATACTCAAAACCTGTAATCCCCAGATTACATTTATTTTACCTGTAACTTTGTGCAACTATCCGGACAATAACTTGATAGCAACTTCTAGGAATATCTAAGGTGTCCTAACTCCTAAGTCAACTTTTTACCACAATTCAAGATATTACATAAATTTTGGCTCAGATCCAAGAATGGATAAAGATATCATTGAAAAGTTTTACTCACAGAGACGACAGTTGGCGGAGACATTGGGACTTCTGCCGGCCCAGGCACCTGGACTGTCTCTTCAGCCTGAAACATATGTAACATGGTAAGCTTTTCTATAGGCGTGGTGACTAAAAATAATTTGAGTAGTGGGGTAAAGAATTTCTTCTGCTTATGGTCATGTTAGAAGCATAGAAAAGCACTATTAATACTCCACTTGTAAAGAAATAGAATGGATGAGCTGAAAAAAAAAGACTACTACGTTATACAGTATGTTGTCAATATATCTAGATTTCATTAAGATGAATGAGTTTCGTGATAACCAACCTCATATTGATATTGACTGGCTAAAGCGCCGATTGCGCTCACACCTACTTCTCTTGTCATTTCAACATCAAAGCGTGATTTATACGCCTCTGTAGTCTCCACGAAAGAAGGTGGGTGGGAGATTACTTTTTCTGTTTGAACTTGGATTTCAGCTGGTTTTAAATGTGGAGCCTTCACGTGTTTGGTGATCTTTTGAGAAGCCGCAGTGGTTAATTCCTTTTCCAGAGTCGCTATAGCAGATCCTGCAATGGACACCTGACCCACCCAAAAGGAAATCGGTCACGTTACGATCACGTAGAAGTACATGATTTTACAGATGTGCTCTGATTTCATCCACGCTTTTGTTTATGTTTGACACAGATTTCCTCAGAAAATCTTCAGCGGTCAATTGTTCAAATGGGTTCATTTATTTTGGTTTCATTGTTTAATTTAATAATATATTTTAGAATTTTGTTTTTGTTTCCTATATATATTTGTATATTTAAGAGGTTAAGACAAGAAGCAAATAAAATATTGTTGTTTTTATGAATAAAGACAATTATTATTCATAATAACCTTCATAATAATTATTATTTACATACATAATGTAGTACTTTTCTTGTTGGTTGTTGCAGTTTTTATATATATATATATTTGCTGTAGGCACAGCACACAATGGGACTCCCAGATAATGTTCAATGGTAAACTGCCAAAAAAAAGTTTTATTCATAGAAATATATCCAATGTTTCAACTTCTATAGATGCAGTTTTCATCAAGGAACATAAAGCAAAAAAAGTAACAACACCAAGCACTATTTTTTTTTGCTTTATGTTCCCTGATGAAAACAGCATCCATAGCAGTTGAAACTTTGGACATACTTCTATGAATGACACTTTTGCAGTTTTCCATTGAACATTATCTGGNAGTNCCTTTACTTTATATCTAGAGAAGATAGAATCAACAGGAAAAGTATTACAGAATATCATTTTTTGTCGATTTATAAGTCTTCTGTCAAATGTACAAAGAATTTCTTGCAAAAGAATTCATTGTATAAAGAAATCCCACACTTAAATCGTCCTTTAAGCTTTGCGGAGGAAAATGACAGAGCACCTTTACAAACACTGAAGAATTACAGTACACAGGACAGACAAAGACAAGTGGAAACCTCCCAAAATAACCCCAAAATCTAAAGAAGATTAGCTCAGCAAGTGTTTATGTGCAGAAGAGGNGTAAGAAGAGTGTAATCAGTTTATTAAAGGGATATTGCAACTGAAAGTATATATGAAAATTCTGTTAATGATCAGCCTTTTTAGTATGCAGTAAAGAAGATATGTAAAGATTTCTGTATGGTTATACTAATATTAATAAAACAAAAACATGGGTGTTTTAATGACTTTGGACCAGATCTAGAAATCTGATTGTTATGTGGTTGCATCCCAAGCAACTTATGCGGAGGCGTATACAAATGTTCGAATGCATACCTAACCATTTCACCAGGACAGAAGTCTGATTTGGTAAGCATAGAGAGGAAAGATCTGTACTGTAGATACCAATAAAAAGTCCAGATCACTTTCAGTTGGAACGCAGGCTGTCTGTTAAATTTACCAGTCTGATTGGGAAAAAAATCTGTTTTCTGGATCCGGTCCTTTATCTATATGGTGTATTTTGGGTGAAATATTACAAATATCCATTTCCTAATGCCAAACGGATTAAGTTAGCATTTCAGCTACCAACCAAAAGAATGGAGCTAGCATTNCATTTGGTTTGTCAGTTTAATACATATTATATAGTAAATGGATATTTGTGACATTATGTGTATGATGAACACAATGGTTTAATGAAGCCACAAAACCACCAATGTAGTCATATATAGTATTGTCAGTTGTGGCAAAATGCTTTTGCCAGTTTTGTCTTACCTCATGTACATGTTCAGACTTAGGTACTGTAACTTTAGCAACGGTAAAGTGAGGAATAGGTGTGTGTGGCAAGGTTTGCTCCAGTTGGACAACAGGTACGGTTGGTGGTTCTGGAATTCTTTTTATCTATATTGATCAATAAAGTTTTGGTGACCTTTGTATCACATACAATATTAAATACAATAAAAGAGGAATAAAGANGGGCAGGGCCTAACCTGTGGGATAGGTGATGGAACGACAGGTGATGGAACATGTTCCACTGGGACAATTTTTGGCACAGTTGGGACATGTACCTCTGGAGCTTTTATGGGTTTAGTGACAACTTGACGCTCAGGTGAGAAATCAATGGTTTTTCTAGCAGAAACATGCTCTTTGTATTGATAGTGCTGAGCTGTTTCTTCTGCAAGACCTTCTTCAGTGAATTCAGGTAGTCTAACGCGGGCAAGGTCAACTGCAGCAACAACTGTAGCCACAGCTCCTGCTTTTTTCCCACCGACAATCTAAAGACAACATCAACATTGTTCTTACAAACCTCTGTAGGAAAAGTTAGAAAACACTTGCAAAACAAAAAACATGTAAACACACAATACAGTTGGAAATGTACACATAAAAGCTACACCTTGCCTTAACTCAATACCTGCAGTAAGGGCACATAAGATTAATACAATTTTTTTATTAGGGTTTAATTTTATGCTGAAGGCATTAATGGCCATGGGTACCCTGTTGAGTGATAACTGTAAATGTAATTACTCATCATGGATCATTTACCGCATTAACCATTTCAAGGAGAAATGCATCATGGGAGAAAATGACAGTGATCCAGGAGAGTAATGCTTTAGTGTGTACTCTGCATACATAACTGTTCGTAACTGAAAATAGCCAGTGCATACCCAGCTTAATGTTCCTGCCCCGAATACTGGCCCCTACCCTAAGATTTGGATAGGACTGTGTCTGCATGGTATACCTATACTATAAAACAACTATCCCCATATAGGTTATCCTGTGCCATGATCAGAAAACAATGTCTTCAGAATTTTGTCAGGAAATTTTTATCTAATTGCATTTTTTAAAATACACTTTTGTTGTGTATGTTGCTTCTACTCCATTCAATTGGTTTAATTAAAGCAAATTGTGATGTAACTTTTTGAACACTTTTATAAATGCCCTAATGTCCTTTACAAATTCCTTTTTGCTGTTGTTGTTTTTTTTAAAGACATTTCTAACAGAAAGAAAAAACATATTTAACACAGAAAACACAAACACTTCAAAGATGGTGATTCATATAAAACAAGTAGAGTGTGCCAACTCTTCCTTGTTATATGGTCCACCAGTTCAACATGCGGGTGGTATGTGCTCAAACACAAGAAGGTGCTGGAAAGGGAAGATTGGAAAGATAAGTGCACAGATGGCTGATAACGGTGATTGTGACCACACTTCTTGTACCTCCTCCGCATCTGCCGGCACATCACTGATGGCCAATAAATCTGTTCTAAGAAGAGTCCGGCTCTTGGCTTGTCGCACTGCACCCAAGACTGTAGCCACAGCCATTACTTTCTCTGAATCATAATCCATCTGTTCAGCCATCAAATTACACAACAATACATTCAACTTTTGTATGTGCCATAAAACGGGTTACATAAGAACACAAAGTTATCTAGGATCAAACACGTGTGGCCATTGCCAGAGGCTGTAGATTTAAGCATTTTGTTTAGATAATTTAGAATTTTTCTTTTTGTAACACTATCCCATTGGGGACACTGATAAAGCCAGTGGTACTGGTCACAAGATTTTAGTTAGTAGACATTCCTTAAATTAGACGATCAGAAGGAATAAAATGTAACAAAAAACCAACAGGCTTGTTTTAGCCCCCGCAGCTCTGTCCAGAGACAGGTATTATGTGTTATTAGCGCATAACCAGCAGCTTAATTCACCTGTTCTGCATGTATCTGTTCACGCCTTGTTGCAACACTTTCTACTGTTCTCGTAACTGTCTCTTGTCTTTTTTCGCTGGAGACAGCTACAGCGCTTACAGAAGTCTTTTCGGCTTCTTTCCTTACCTGGTGTTTGCAAAAGAAAATTTTGGCTTGTAGTAATAAAAGATTTGCAATAGTGCCAGTGATGGCTGAATGAGTGAGATGGAAGCTTGAAGCATGGAGATGAACGTTAAGATGGAGATGATGGTGCAGCAATGAAGGTCAGGGCGGCAAGAGCAAGCGCTTGTTAAATTGCTGCCAGAGACAAGCTGGAATATGACGGAACTTTTCCTGTGGTTAACTAGAAGAATGAGCTGTCAATCTACTTTGATTGATTGATTGATTAATTAATTCTTAATTAATTTAAATCTTTTTTGTGCCTCATTTTTAGAAACAGGAAATAAATTCCAAAACTCATCTTCCCAAACGGTGCCACATCAGCTGTGCCATGTGACCCAAGCATCTGTTAAATGCACCATGAGAACAAGGCAGATATTAAAGCCTGCTCTCTGGGTCTGTTGGGAATCAGATGCCTCCCAGTCTGAACGATGCCAGCTTGCCCCTGGTTTAGCTGCATTTTGCTTGTGTGCGATTACAGCTGGGATTTTTTTTTCTACCTGCTCATGGACAGGTTGGATCTGCACGGCAGTCATTGCTGTCCTTTTAGCAGTCAGGTCAATGGTACTTGGGGAAGGTTCTCTCACTCTAGCCAGGTCAACAGCAGCAACTACTGTAGCCACAGCTGCTGTTTTGCCTGCTCCATGGACCTATATCAGTCACATTAAAATACAGGTTTCATAGTACAGTAAAAAAAAACTCATTTGTTTTATGTAATCAATAAAATGATTCTATCAATATACAATATGACTGATGATGTTTTAGTGAGAATGAGATATATATCTTTACCTCTCTCGCTTCCATTCTAGTAGATGTCACCTGCATCTTTTCTTCCCACTTCTGTTCAGTCTTTATCTGGGAAGCTGTAGATGACACAAATACCTCCTGCTTCCATGGAGGGGGGACGTCAGCACCAGCCGGTGTTGGGGTACCCCTTGCAGGGGAAGGAGACTTTACAGATCTGATAGGAGAACTTGACAGGCCTCTTCCAGCCGGAGAGACTGACCTGATGGGTAGAACAAATCACGGAATTTATAGTTTACCATATGGTGTTTGAGTGTACATGTTAAATAGATGCCCTACTAAAGAGAGCATANTCACAGTTTACTAAAGATGTCACTTTAATCCTGTTGCCCCTTTTCTGTTGTGTTTTTCACAGCCTCTTCTAACTGATATTACANGATGCATTTATCAGATAAATATGTATTCATGAGTTATGTAAAGATCCATTTGCACTGACATTAAATTATAACGTGTATTGTGTAACAGTAACATTTAGCCATGATCTAATTGCAGCACAAGTGAACCAATGAAAAGACTGTATTCTGCTAAACATCCAGGAGGTGNCACTAGTGTACTACCAAAAAGACTNTAATGACTGTAATATACAACCAATGGCATGTCATAAACCAATTACAATTTAATGTGAAATAATCACTAGTAGCTATCATTAAGACTGCAATATTACTTTTAGTGCATGTATTTCTGTCTTACGGATCATTATTATGTATTTTGTAAAGGGTGCCAACAGCTATAGATGTGTTTTACTAAGCTATAATAAAATACTATTCTAGTAAAAGAATAGTATTAGAATAAAGTGCAGTTATATTCTAATTCACTCAATAATTTTGGACTAGAACCAGACCTGCTTAAAATGCACCCTAGGTGCACATGTACTGTTGTCTGTGTGTAAAACTTAAGGTAGGGTTCAAAACCTGTTAAGTGATCAAAGTTCATTGAAACATCAAGGTACCAAAAACACTTTTAAAACCATTTTTTTTAAATAATTTATATAATTGCTTAAAATGTCTACTAATAGTAATCAGCATCATCTTAATACTTGTATAAACACATTTCTATAAATATTACCTGACAGGCGAAGGCACTGGTGCTTTCACTGGTCTGACAGGAGAAGGAGATTGTCGTACAGGTGATGGAGATTGCTGTCTTGGCATTTGAATCTTAGTAGGTATCACTGGTGTTGGAGACTTTGAGGAAGGCTTTGGAGGAATTCTGGGAGGCGTTTTATGTGGCAGCTGCAGTCCTGCAGCACCTTCAATAGTCATTTCAACTGTGGTACTGGATCGTGCTTCAAAATGAGCCTCTACTCTCTGCAACAAAAGAGTTGCAAGGGAGGTTTAGATAGATAGATAGATAGATAGATAGATAGATAGATAGATAGATAGATCGATAGATATATAGATAGATAGATAGATAGATAGATAGATAGATAGATAGATAGATAGATAGTTCTGAGATAGATAGACAGACAGACAAATTAATATTGATATAAATTTACCTTTTCGAAACGTGCTTGTCTTGATTGAGAAATCTGAGCAGTCTGAGCAGTTGATACAATTGTTTTTGTCTTTTTGGCAGGTATTTCTTCATCAGCTAGTTTAGAAAATAATAATAATATCATATGGATATGCTGTTAAACTATATGCGCTTACATAATAATCACATGCTTGTNACCACGTGAAAAGATTTGGCCATAATCTAGTTTTAATTTTAGGTAAAGTCATGCACAGTAAATTGATACTTGTNATGGACCATACTATCTGAAGCAATTCTTTATTTATACACATTGGGGTATATTTACTAAGNAGTGAGATTGCANTGAGATTGAAAAGTGGGGATGTTGCCCATAGCAACCAATCAGATTTGAGTTCACATTCTCCAGTGTATAAAATNAAACTGAGAGCTTGAATCTGATTGGTTGCTATGGGCAACATCACTACTTTCCAATCTCACTGCAATCTTACTGCTTAGTAAATATACCCCATTAAAATTGAGGAACAATACATTGATGATATATTTGGTAACATATTGACAGATGATAGTAAATATAAAAGGAATACAGTACCTTGAACTGTGAGTTCAGCTGTTGAAGTAGCACGTCCGACATTGTTAGTTGCATTTACGGAATAGGTTCCGGAATCTTCAGGGTAAACTTCAGCAATGATTAAACTGTAGAGGTCTCCATCTTGAATGATCTGGAAATCTTGGGAGCTGTGAATTTCAGCTCCCTCTCTGTAGAACTTCACCACAGGTGTAGGGATTCCACTCACTCGCACGTCAAGTCGAACTTGAGTGCCTTGTCTTACTGTCATGGTTTGTAGTCTTTGTGTAAAGTTTGGGGGTGCGGTCTCGGCTACAGAAAATGAAATATATTGTTAGAAAAGGAAAGGTACGTTTCATTTAGGTAGTTCATGCAGTTGTAGGTAAGAATATACATTCATACCGGTAACAAGTAGCTCAGCGGTACTAGTTGCTTGTCCTGCTCCATTGGCGGCTTTTAAAGAGTATCTTCCACTGTGTGCTGCTGTGGCGGCAGGGATCACAAGTTTAGCGCGGCCATCGCTAAACGAGATCTGCACGCCTGGCAGTGTTGCAGCAGAAATTACCTGGCCATCTCTAAACCAGCTCACCTCCGGAACTGGAAAACCTGTAGAACAAGGACAGAAGAAAGAATATAAATATGAGATACCTATAGAGCCTGACAATGAGCAAAAAGATTTCATTATTCAGCAGAGATATTATTTTCCATACAGCAAACTATATTATTACATTAAGTAATGTNATTTCATACAGTATAAATGTATATGAACAAACTATAAATCAATGCAATTATGTGGACCCACAATAGTTGTTTATTTGTGTATTTGTTTATATAACAAGGTTTCTGACTCTCCCGGTGTCTCAGGATAGTCTGCAAATCTCTCGGAACCTGGGTTGAGGCCCCAATAATTGCCTCAGCCCCAATAGTTACTATGTTAGATCCGCACATCCACAGCAAAAGATAGTATTGTATCTTCCAGGGGGTGGGGATTTGGACATTATTCACATAAACCACACCCTTTTCCCAAACCCCATCCTTCCAATCTTTGGCTTCTCCAAGAAGGGATAAAACAAAATCCGGCAACCCTGCCATAATATCAGTTTAGGTCTATGAGTAAATCTGAAAATGCAACCAAACTCAAAGCTCTAAATTACAGACACACATCAAAGTACGAACAAAGTTCTGGACCACCTTCAACCTTAACGTTATAATGTACCCGAAATGTACCCGAAATGTCTAAAGCACCATCATACTGGCCTCACATTTTTACCCAATGAGGCCATCTTTGCCAGTAAATCTAAACACCTATAGATAACAACAACAGCACTTGTCTAATGGCAAAAGTATAATGAATGTATGAGAGGATACATGTCATCTGTTTATCTAGCAATTTTTCATACAGATAAAATGGTATTAAAAACCTATGTATTGCATACAATTTCACAAGATGCTCAATTTTACACTATCATTTAAAGCTTTAAAGTGTGCCTCTATAGTTTAGCATGATATTAGATCCCAGAGGTGGATTTACCTAGTTTATCTTTAAAGGAGAATTCAAAATTAAAGCTGCTTAGTATATGTGTGTAGTAAAAGACTAAAGCCAGGTAGACACTGATGTTGAACAAATATGTAGGTGTCTTTGAAAGATTTCTGTTGACAATCTACAGTCCCAAAAAACCTTTGCTTCAATTATGTGATGTAATTATATACTTGTCCACAAGGTGGCACTGCAGTACTGCAGTATTAATAGGAATCGTCGCTCTGTGTGTCAGTACACATTGAAGTTTTCTGCAGACATTGGGGCATCAAAGATCTTTNAAAAATAATGCGCTCCTAAAAACCAAATCAGATGACCACATATTGTTTCAGACGATCCTAAAATGATGCAGAAAAATGTGTACTGACAAAAGACCTTCAGAGCAACAATTCCTATTCATAATTCTGCAAAGAGCCACCTTGTGGACGAGCATGTAACTGCAGCACATTATTGCTGCAAAGGTTTCTAGGATAGCTTTTACACAATCCGCAAACATACTAATGACTAGATTTACTAAACTGCGGNAATTGAAAAGTAGAGATGTTATCCATAGCAGCCAATCAGATTCTAACATTTACTTTCCTATTACATACTATGAAATGTAATAGAATATGATTGGTTGCTATGGGCAACATCTCCACTTTCCTTTCCGGCAGTTCAGTAAATCTAGCTTTAGTTTGTACATGTAGCTAAAGAGCGTTACCAGAATGAATAGCTGTGCTTCTAAAGAAACCCCACAAATAAACACAGGAGAAATTATTTACATTACAAATACCATTACAAAATGTCATTTGCATAAATAATGCAGACCAGATCCAAACAAAATCACAACAAAAGTACAAAAGATTGCTATACTATGTATTCCTGACAGTGACATTCACAAAACTGGCACACCAATACACTGGTTTTCTATTGAATAGTCAATAGGCACTTTAGAGATCCTATTCACTATTTTAGGACATGTTCAGTAATAATCTCTGGACACTGAATAAATTNTTTAATTATTTGAATTGTGTTGCTTATGCTATTTACATATTCAGTGGTCATGTGTTTTAGTGTACCACTGTCTGGACCAAAACAGTCCTCTAACTTTTCCATCTGACAATCTCACTGTTCAGGATACCTGAATGATCCTACCACTTCCGGGCCTAAATTTACTAAACTGCTGTTGCCCATAGCAACCAATTAGATTCAAGCTTTATTATACATAATAAAGAGTGTGAGCTGTAATCTTATTGATTGCTATGGTCAGCATCCATACAAGCTAATACATTTAGACCCTGGTGCATAACAACACTTGACACGTGAACACTTTAACTTCTACAGTAAAAAAACATTTAGCACCCTATTTAGAGTCAAATACAGCTGTGACACAGATTGTATGCATACATCACATGTGACCAATGAGTTTATGCCTTGTTGTAATAGAATATTTACCAGCATACTGTCTGTAGTATCAGTCGAACAATTATATCACACTTCATCAATTACATTACATCATCATATAACACCAAGGGGTATATTTACTAAGCAGGGAATTTGCTGGGGAATTGAAAAGTGAGCATGTTGCCCATAGCAACCAATCAGATTCGAGCTTACATTCTCCAGTATGTAAAATGAAACTGAGAGCTCGAATCGGATTGGTTGCTATGGGCAACTTCCCCACTTTCCAATTCCCCAGCAAATTCCCTGCTTAGTCAATATACCCCCAAATATCTAATTAGGGCTTTCATGAACAGTCACAAATTTCTAACTCAGAGCTGGGATTGGAAATGTGGGGATGTTGCCCATAGCAACCAGATTCAAGCGCTCAAGTTTCATTTTACATTCTGGAGAATGTGAGCTGGAATCTGATCGGTTGCTATGGGCAACATCCCCACTTTTCCAATCACACATTTTAGTAAATCTAGGTCAAACAGTATTAAATATATTAGTGGTAACTCAAATATAGACATTAAAACACTTTCTAGCAGTCTCTTACGCAGAAAAACTTCAACAACACATCAGTTAAACGGGTAAAACNTTTCATAATAGCCAAGTCCAAATATATCTGCAACGTATGAAAAATTTAAATCAATCCAATTGTTTCTGTTTTATGCTTTAGCTGCTGTTATAATGATCAATCAATATAATGATGGCAAACCCAGAACATATAGCAATCCGCATTAACAACCTAAAACTGCCAATAAACAGCAACAAGAGGAACCACTTTACACAACAGAGATAATGAAATCTCAAGTTTTATATACTACTTAGCGTTACATATATGTGTGCACATAAACAATTTCATAGATGCCTTCATTTATCAACTAATTTACTAACTTTTCATGAGTTTGTATTAAATTTACATGTTACAAAGTTACATGAGCTCGAGATCAACAAGCGTAAAATAACCTTATATACCATTCAGTCTAGTGTGCCACATCGCTATACTTCTTTAACATTCAAAGGCTGGATTTGGTTCACAAAAAAACAAAATACAATAACAAAATAGTGAAGAAATACATATACCCAATCTTTTTTTAGCTTTTGTGTTATCCAGTGCAGGCACTGTCCAACTACAAGTCCCAGCATGCTTTGTAAGGTTCCAGCTATGTCTGTGCGGTTAAAGTATGCTGGGACTTGTAGTTCGACAGCACCTGGAGAGCCACAGGTTGACACCACAATAAAATATTTACTAGATCAAAGGACAGAAAAAATGACAATAGTAACNATAATAGCAATGGTAATAATAGTAATAAGGCACTTCAAGTACAGATCTGGGAATTGATTGCTTAAATAGACTGCCATATTAATAGGCTTTATGTTAGGGGGTTGGGAGGGTGACTTGTGCA
>JABWIB010000018.1:24027-49288 GCA_016617825.1 Platyplectrum ornatum | reverse complement strand
GGGGGGGGGGTGTTAAAATGTATAAAAGCTAAATACCCAGTGTAATCCATGCTGGCAAATCACATAATTTCCATCATTTAAAGGGAATAGGTTTCATATTGCATTAAAATGAGAAAATAGGGAATAATTTATTCTCTTTAATTTGGGCCTTTTTTTTACCTCCAATGTTTAAACAAAACTTACAAATGGTACTAAGCTTGTTAGGCAAATTGATCCTAGACCTTATAAGGCCTGGTAAAATCATGGCGGCATAGGCTATGCCACTATATATATATATATATATATATACATACATACAAGAAATATGTACATATATATACAGTACTATATACAGTAACAATTTTGATCTACATAACAGACTGTATCATTATATTCACAGACAAGATCATGAGCTATAAATAACATACAGTATCAGTACAGTATGATAATCACAGCATTTCATTCATCACAGAATCATAATGTATAATCTTTTTTTTTTCTTACCACTAATCTGAGCCTCAAAGGTTGCAGCACTACCCTCCAGTGCCACAACACTTTGTACCGGCTGTATGAACGTCGGTGCTTGCGTAGCCATCTTGAAGGCACTCTAAAAGAAAATCATAAAGTATGAGATAAAATAGCTGGATCTTCCTGTATGTAAATATAAATAATATAATAATATAATTAAAATGTAAATAATATAACAATTGGTTATATTGTTTAAATAGTTTCTTTTATNGGCATGCTCAATAATGCTAGTGTTATTCATTTTTAATCTTAGATAATCAGGAAGTGCAGTTATTTGGGAATTATGATATGTGAATTAAATAGTAACAGGTTGCACAAATCATATTAATAAAGTAGNTAAATGTTTAAAAATACAGTATGCAATGTATGTTTATAATGGCCAAGGTTTACACATATTATTTAGTATCCAAAGGACATCATCATAAGTTCATCATAAGACTAAGGAATTTGGCTCCATGATATTCTTATAGTAAAATATATTACAACAATCCTGGAAGCCCAAAACTGATTTCAATACTCACTGTCCTAAACTCTGTCCTATACACTGTCCTATACACTGTCCTATACATATACATATACCTGTCCTCTACTATATATATAATATTAGCAGACACTGCACCATGTGCTTACGATGTTTAATGATGTACATATAATTAAATGCTACGTCATGGACTTATATTGCACTTAACATGTTTATTTTGTATTTTGAATAAATTATAAAACATCAATATTTAGTATTTTAATATTTTGTAATAATAAGTTTACAATATGTAGAAAAAAATAAATAAAAAACTGTAATTGTAAAAATGTAATTATGTATCATTATTTGGGAATAAGTTGAAAACCATCTGAGGGGAAGATTTATAGAAAAAAAGAATGAAAGAGAGAAAAATGTTTCAATTATAAGCAGTAAGGGGAGATAAAAGTAATATATTTGTGTAAGCACCAAAGATCACAAAAGGGCATGCACTAAAATTAGCAGGGAGAGCTGTGATTGACAGCAGACAAGTGCTCCCAGCAGGGATGATATAGATACGGGAGCAGATGATTCCCATAAAAAGTCATCAGAGTTTAGCTGATGCCTCATGCTCCTTATCAGAGTTATTCCTGGCACTAGCCTGTCTGTGAGAAAAATAACCTAGCCAAATGTCTTCACTAAAAGAAAGTACAGTCAAAAACTAACAAAAACGACATTTAACGTTTCAGTTGTTTCACTTTTTTCACATGAAATAAACACAATACATCAATGAGTTACCTTTGGAAACACACTTACTACATAAACATTTATATAAGTTTATTATATATTTATTATACGTTTATTTTTTTATATATATATATATATTTAGATATTTCATACACAACGTATTATATGTAATAATATATACAACAATGTGTAACAGTGAAATGATATTTCTACATGACAGAATAGCTGGATATTAATAATTAATATTGATACGGCTGTTATTACTACATCTTTCATTCTACTTTAACAACTATAAATAAATTTGATTATACCGAACGTGTTTCATTTTTTTTTTTTTAATAATTATGGGGAGCAAAAGAAAAACATTTCCAACAGTGAATAATAAACTGACTACTAACCTGATGTCTTCAGAGTGCCTTAAGTTGTGGGACTGAGCCCAAGACTTAGTTGGAAAACGACGTCCTTATCCCAAAGAATTATGTTAGACAATCCCAGTGTGTAAATGGTTGGGCCTCTGTGCCTAGAAAACAAAACTACACAGGGGTTGGCTGTGTGTAGTTTTGTTTTTCTATGCAATCCCTACACCCGAGGCAAGGCTGGGGATGCACGAACTGCTCAGAAGAGCTAACATGGAGCTTTTACCTTATATACCCCTCATCTGGTGACAGCCCTGCATCATCACTTCAGGGGCCACCTCTATTGCTCAGGAGCAGCAAGGGATGCTGGGAAGAGGGTGGTCTACTTTATGTAATGCCACACCTGTCTCCATGACTGCTGGTGCTAATTTTGGCATCCTTAAATTTGTCTTCACTGAGGGAAACCAGCATGTGCACAGGGGTGGGGGATGAGGCAAAGTCATTCTATGTCTTTTTTATTTAAGTGAGGGGGAACAAGGAAAGACAATGCCAATTATCATCGTCATCAGTCGCGCATTAAAGGTTATTTTACAGGACAATTCTTACATAATTCTTTACATATAATATGTTCTCCTCTGATATAGTTGTCTTCTTTATTAATCATTATCAGAACATTTACTGTATAATGTTACAAAAAATAAAATGTAAAAGTTTTTGAAAAGTTTGTTTAGGAGGGATGTTTTGTAACTGTGCGAATCTCTTCAAAATGTATTTGTACCAATAAATATGTTTTATAGCAATACATATGTGCTTGTCAATGAATGAATGAACAGAACACAGTATTACAGCTGAAATAACAGATAAATGACAATTTAAGACATTGCACTGTATAAAGTTATTGAAAGGTATTTTATAAAAGTTTTGTAAAAGTTTTTGTGGTTTTGAAAAAAATTGCAACTCTGTAAACGTCTTCACAATGTATCTATGCCATTAAATGTGTTTTATACCAATAAGTGTGTCATTTCAGGCTTTGTAAACTAATTAACAAAGAGACTACAGTATTACAGTTTAGATAACAAAAGAGCGAATACTGGATGAGATTACCCCCAACTGTGTCTAGTACCAGATATAGAGACTACCCTACTAACACCATGCACTCTATTTCTTAGAATAATAATGTTTTGGGAATTGAAAAAACGAATATTACATTTGGATTTTTAATGAAACATTATGATATAAATGTCTTTATTTATTTATTGAAATTGTTTGGAGATCATAAGATCACTTTCTGCCCTTAATTCTATATGTATGATATATTTAATTCATATTTCTTTTATGCTATACAGATATATGTAGTTTTATTCTGATGAATATGTCCTCACACTCACGAACTTGTTCATATGTTATTTATATATAAATAAAAGAAGAAAAACCGCTTCTTATGTGCTGTGAATCTTATATGCTGTGAATCTTATGTAGTGCTAATGGAAAGAAACCATGTACTTACAGAGCTGACCTCAATGTGTATTATTTCCTTTACAGGCATCAACTTAGATTTCTGCTGCTAAACTACCTTAAATTGGACAGAATGGGCCACAGACTTCTCAAGCGACAGTTATCCATAGGTAATAAGGGCAGAAGTTTGACTTCTGGTCTTGTCTGGATTTTCTCCTGAGGAACATGTTCTAGGTACAATTAGAAGTACACTAAATAGGTCATGAAGTATTTTAGGCACACGTGTCTGGGCTGGAGAAGGCCACGGCCGGAACGGTTTTATGTGACTAGATCGTGACAATGAGACTGAGGAATCATATGATGGGGGTGGAGATATTTAACTTGAATTGGGGTAATGTGAATATGGTTGATATGATATGACTTGGGCATAGGGAGGGGGGGTTCTTTCCCAAAAGAGAATTAACCCCAGACTTAATATGGTTTCCCCCCACTATATCAAAAATATAAGTGAGCGCAGATTTTGATTTACTAGATCCTGAAATAAACTTTTAGGTCTGGGTCTTTTATGTTGCTTGTGACCCTCTACTAATGATTACATGCAAAGAACTAAAGACGATTATCCAGACTTACGAACTATTGAACTTACGAGTGTAGAGTTAGAAGTGGGCAAATCCATGTTGATTTGTAGGGGAGGTAAAATGAATGTCAGTGTTTGCATGCAGGGAGAATACTTTATTGTTGCATGTTGCACACAGATACTGACCTGCGTTACTGTTACACTGTTATTANACTTGTGCTAGGAAACATCATCTCTCAACTCTAATACTGTTTGCAGCTAATGAAATTTACCTCCCCTGCAATTCAACATGGTTTTACCCACTCATTACTTGTGAGTTCATAAGTACGTAAGTCTGGATCCAGGCCTATGTGATAAATTATTGCAGACATAGTTGAAGATTGTGGCAGTGAGATGTAAAATGATAGAGGAAAGATACTCATAAGAGTGAAGGTTAAGTTGGAGAAAGCTTTAAGATGAGACACAATAAACTATGTACTTGATGAGAGAAGTCACATACATTTAAAGTACAACGTCATTACAGCAACACACTTACCTCTGTATGTTACCTCATTTTATGTAACGATGATGTGATATTGTTATGATGTTCAGTTCTGGCATAGTATTAAAGAGTTATATTCAGTTGGAAGATAATTGATTTTTACTAAGTACATTTTAATGTATTTAGTTAAAGGCGAATGTCTAGAACAATATTATAAGTAAATTGTATGTGATACTTTGCCCTATTAAACACAACTTTCCTCATAAAATAAAATCCTGTTAATATTAGTGGAGATTACATTACACGTGTCTCTGCATTATTAAACTTTATTAGAAGCTGTTTGATGAAACTGCTATTTTCCAACCTTGCGTTTCATTTTTCATATTTACGATCTGCAGGCTCAAATGGGTGAGCAGAAAGTCCCCACTGCACTACATAGCAAGTAGTAAAAGACATTTTTGAGTTAAACACTGGTTATGCTCAATTATTTCAGAACACAACATGTGAATTCATAACAATATAAGTACAAGAAAATACATCTATCTACTGTTGGGACAAAATGCAACATATGATCATGATATATAAAAACTTCATTAANGTCCTTGCAGCAAACACATAGCTCCTTAAGACCAGAATCTATAAACTCACTCTCCAAGGTTAAAACCTGTCATCAACATAGAAATAAACTGTCATACTGGATATAGTGTAACTATACATAGTGGGNAAAATGCAGACAACAGCAGATACCATATTACAACCGCGACAAAACCAATTAATCTGACTTCCTGCTTTAACCAAAGATATTTATTTGTTGAACCCTAAAAACATACCTATTCAATAAATCCCCAATCCCTATGGAATGTAAACCTGCGGGCAGGGCCCCTCTTTACCCACCCATTCTTTCTGTATTCCCCATTGTACAGCGCTGTGGACACTTTGTGGTGCCTAAAAATTTGGCATTAATAATAATGATTGTGAAACCAGACTAGTATTAGGGTCTAGAGCAGGGGTAGGGGTCCAGATGTTGTCAAACTATAAGCCNCAGTTGCTTTAGCTTGTTGAAACCTAATAAAGCATGCTGGAATGTGAGTTGACAAACTCACTTTGTGCGGTTCCCCTTTTACTAATGTTATATTCAGTATTATTTGTTAGTGCCTTAAGTATTATGTGCTTTTTGCCCTCTCATATATAGTAATGGATGTTTACTGAATGTAAAATTGTAGTCTATCGCAGAGAAATGTAATAATTGGAAAGCAAGGTGGTAATCCACATTTTTTACTCTTTTATTCTTTTTTGGTCTATATTATAAAAACTCATTTAGGCTACTACTTGGCCTAAATTTACCAAACTGTGGAATTGGAAACGAGGGGATGTTGGCNATAGCAACCTGATTCATCACTGTTGCCAATTCTCTGTGTAATATATATTGATTTATATTCACACTTGTACCATGCCTATTGCTGTTGTTACCTTCTGTGCAATCAAAAATAAAGAATTCAAAACATACCTCCCAACATTGGCCAGGGAGAAAGCGGTGCAGATATGTCCCACCCCCTCCCATGCACAAACCACCCTCTCCCATGCACAAACCACCCTCTCCCATGCACAAACCACACCCAAACACCTCCCCCGACATGCCTAAGCCCCACCCCAGGCCTAGGCCACACCCCCTTTTCCTGTCGTGACCGTGGCAAGCTGGTAATTTTATTTCAAAACCACAGTGGCACAGGCCCCCAAAAGCGGACTGTCCCGCTGAAATCGGGACAGTTGAGGGTATGTTCAAAACAAAAAAACATTCCCACTACTTAACATATGTTATGAAATTACTGGCTTACTGCTTCACTGTATTGAATTTATTACACTTATTATGCACTATAGGGCAATGGTTGAAGCAGTAGTTTATGAACATTGTGAAGCCCATTCAGATTTTGAGGTCAGGTGCAGGAGACCATAAAGAAGTAGACTGACCGGTCAATCCAGAGCGAAAGCAATCACAGACAAATAGCATGGGGGGAGCCACTTATGCTTCATGTTAATGTAATGCAAGAGTGGCATGGTTGCCAGCTCCTCATGAGCAGACTGGTACCCAAACTTTACATAGTCAGCAGTGGGACTCCACTGTCTGCTAAGCTGTCAGCTGCTGCCAAGTTGATTGAGTGCTGAGCGCTNACTATAAACAACCACAGTTCTGTGCTGACTCCAAGGCCTAAATTTAGTTNATTTTGAACTAAATGAAGGTAGAGAGGCTCAGCAGCTCCTCCTGCACAGTCTTTGACAGACACTTTTACTTAATTATGAGACTGATTCATTCAAGTTCTTATTCTGACGAAGCGGTGGATAGACTAGCCATTTTGCTGGGCATTTACAAGAAAAATGATTGCCTGTAACGGGGCGCTTCCTCAGGGGGAAATTGCCCTGTGTATAGGTTCCAATCACTCGATCATTGTTATAGTGAGTGCTTAGCTTTAGGAATCAGACAGGAAGATTCTCCCACTAGCTCTTTATCTATACTGCCTCAAGTTGTAAAGTAAACGTTGGAGTTTCATTTACCTAATCCAAAGACCTAACAGTATGTAGAGCTTTAATGTGAATAGAGCAGAATTATGTCTTCATTAATAACTACATAATTCATTTCCATAGCCAATGATCATGAACTGCATGACCTAGATGAGCTAAATGAACTAGATGAATTAGAAGAGGTTGAACTAGAATGAGCAAAATAAATTAGATAAAATTTGTACTAACTCTTTTAATGGACTAGATCTGAATGAACTAATCATTTAAATGAACTATATAATAATCTAGTATAGAGGGATAGCAACTGTACATGATAGGTAAGAAATGTAGATTGTTATATATTTGTAATATTTTTCATATACCTCTTTCTTTAGTACATACTTGTCCTGTGTCCATGGATGTCTGTTTTTGGTCTCCCATAGATGCATGTCTTAGCATTTGAGCAGCTGTTAATGCCACATGTCTGGCATACTTCAGTGATATATAGAATCTTTATTAATGAATTGCTGCATACATCAATATTAAATATAAAGCGAACAGCATTTTTTATCTTCTGCATTTACTACATATAATGTATTTTTTTTTATGCTATATTACATAGCATTATATGTCCCCCAATAAAGGAAAGAACATTTAACAGGTTTTTAATAACTCTTCTGTAATCTATATGACGTTTTGCGTAGTGGCTGATAAAATTGCAACCCCCTATCTTACAATTTGCCTCCAGAATGTCTGGTTAATGTAATAACTTTTCTATTTTAGAAAAAAAAAAATAATAATACAAAATAATGATGGAATTGAATATAATATAATATTAAGTATAAATAAGGAGAATGTGAGTTGTCGTTACTGTAAAACACTTTATTCATCTCACATAATAATTATGATTGCATAACAGAATAAAAAGAAGGACTAGATCAGATAAGTCCAAGTGTTATCCAGGGCCGGGTTAATAACCACATGAGCCTGGGGTTTAACACTTTCGAGGGCCCATTGCAGTGGGTATGAAAGCAAAACTTATTATTAACATTATCTTTTATGACAGCAAAGCAGGACAACCCAGCATGAGTGTATAGGGGGATGAATATTTGAATAGTACAGGTATAGTATAGGCGTATCTAAGCTTTTACGCATTATTCTCATCTTTGTACTAACCACAATTTACACAGGGAGGGAGCGTAAAACTTATGGTAGAGTCCTGGGTTTTGAAATGTCTGCATTAGAAATAGAAGGGAGTGAGATTACTTCAGGGCAGAGCTATGAGAATCGCTAATATTATAAATAGAACAGTGCCATCATAGGACGGTATGCATTGGGAATAGTATGGTAGCAAGTTATGACTGAGCAGATAAGGATTTCAGGATTCCATTGGAATGAGTGAGTAATATGATCATGTGCTTCTGCCAGTGCCTGAATGCCTTGGCTACCATTCTGGATGGCTGGTGCCTTTGGCTCCACACTGACAAAATTATTAAAATATATTTCCCCCTCCCCCCAACACTTTATCGCNCCCTATTGTTTAGCATGTGGGTTGGTATTAGGGATGGTTATACTGGCCTAGGACCAGTGTCTATAATCATCAAGTAGGCCCTTACACAGCAGGTCCCACATTTTGGTTCCATTACAATGCTAGTGCTAATTACATTAAAACTAAAAATAAAAAGTACTTAGTTATATATAGAGGTCAATTGAAGTATACGTGACTGTATTCCTAACTAATACAACTGCAGACTGCGTGGCGTTTCCATGTACGAAATCCTGTCATACATCACTATGATTTGAAAATTTGCACTTAATTCAATCTTTATTTAAGTCTCTTTTTCATTTGCGCTGATACAGTTTGATAACAGACAGGCCTGGCAAGAANTAGGAGTATTCTTACCATAGCCAGCTGGAATCTCTTTGAATCTCAGTCATACGTAAGACGCAGACTTGTGACCAAATCCATATTTCAGCTGGTATGTGGCAACATATATAGTCATGTTTTCTAATGGACCAGATTTAATTCTGGTCCATCTAAAAAGGACTACATAAAATGAATGTCATTTCTAATGGAGGGGCTGGGTTTGCAGGTGGATGTTACAGCTGTCTTTGGGTTAAGCAGGCGAAACTTTGACAGCTTAAAAACCACTTTGCACTCCATGGGGTATATTTACTAAGCTCTTTACACTCTGGACAATGTCAAATCTGATTGGTTGCTATGGGCAACATCCCCACTTTTCAATCTCATTGCAATCTCACCGCTTAGTAAATATACCCCCATGTATGAGTGTAGTGTGCTGTTTGTAGATATTTTGTGAGCAGCAGAGCTGCACCTTCACCGAGTGCCATATGCTGTTTTAAGGCCTCTTCCCAACTCCCCCNCCCCAGCAGCTGAACCTATTGCATCCCTGTAGTTAAGCCCATGGGTGTTTCTGCTTAATGCATACTACCGTGCTTCCTCAATATTAAGACCTA
Source organism: Platyplectrum ornatum (assembly GCA_016617825.1). Classification (NCBI taxonomy): domain Eukaryota; kingdom Metazoa; phylum Chordata; class Amphibia; order Anura; family Limnodynastidae; genus Platyplectrum; species Platyplectrum ornatum. Next base: position 39,734 of record JABWIB010000018.1, on the reverse strand, counting down.
CCCCGAAAATAAGCCCTACCCAATCTTTTTTGTAAAACAGTCCAAAATAAGCCCTACCCCAAAAATAAGCCCTGCCCTGAAAATAAACCCTAGTGAATTCCCCAGGACTTGGGGCATGATGGGTATAAAATTAGGACTGGGGTGCAGGATGAGGATAAAAGCAGGACTGTTTATATAAATCTCTGTCAATGTTAATTAAAATAAGACCTACCCCGAAAATAAGCCGTATAGTGGTTTTTTTGGACCAAAAAAATAATAAGACAGTGTCTTATTATCGGGGAAACACGGTAATCATGGCTCCCATAAATCCACAACATTTCTGTGTGCTTGAGTAGGAAAAAGTAAGGTAGATCTTCTGCTGTGGGGAGTATCTTCATGGAAGCTGTTGCAATGCGTAGGTGCATATATCTGAATAGTGCAGCCCAACACTTGTGAATCTATATGAACTTTTAATTATGGAAACCAACAGCATTACTATAAGAAGAAAGTATCCAATACATTACTGACACACATATATAGATGGCAAACAACATTATCCAGTCAATTTCTGAAATAGGACTGTTTCCCGTCGGCTTTGCATCATTGGTGGCTTTATAGATTGAGGAGCCGGCTATGTACTGGCCAGTATCTTTATTAATCAAGGTTCGAGTGGTTTCCTTCTCATGTCTGATTAGTTGATCTGCGTGTTTCTTATCTCTTTTGTGCCTAAAAGAAAGAGTTAGCAAAGAGATCATCACAAAAAAAAACTGTTGAAATATAAATTGTCTTTAAATATATTAATTGTTTATACACATTTACAATTTACAAGTTCAAAAAAGGATTTCTCTAATAAGGTTTGCATCCAACTTATACTACTTACTATTTTGGACATAGTAAAAATAGTAAATGGTTGCCCTGCATAAGGCATAGTGCAAGTCTCAATGTACAATGAAACCCTGTATGTAGCATTGTTCTAGAGAATAGAGTTGTTGACTTTTTGCTTTTCCCTCTCTTTTGAAAAAAATAGTTTTGGGGTGGGTAGCTTTATGCAAATTATAGCTAAAGTCCCACCCTCTGTGTAGTAAAGCTTTCATTGTCAATCTGAAATTTTTCTGCCTCTCCTGAAATTTGGGAGCATCCTCGAAAATATGGTATGGTATGGAGTCGACAACCCTGCTTTAATAGTGGTGGACAAATTCAGTGCACCTTGTCTTTGGCCCTTACAGAATGACAATTAAACAGGCCAGGGTGTAAATTTACTAAACTACAGGATTGTAAAATTGTAAAATTGACGAAACTGTGAGTTTGGAAAAGTGGGGATGTTGCCCATACCAACCAATCATATTCTAGCTCACATTCTCCAATATGTAAAATGAAACTGAGAGCTTGTATTTAATTGGTTGCTACAGGCAACATCCACACTTTTGAAATTCCACAGTTTAGTACATTTAGGCCCTGGTAAGAACTAGTTGTTAGGGAATCCTGGAGTCTGGTCAATACTGTTCCTGGGCCACATTCAGTGACGACTCCACAAACAAGGAGCCCGGGTTGAGAGGGTTGATGATGGAGACTTAAAATAATTGTCTTATGAAAAATACATTTGTGAAACATTTTTTAAGTCTAGATTTTTAAATGTAATATTAAGTGTAAAATAAATAGATGATTAATGTTATAATTACAAATTGCTTATATTGTGGGATCTGATTGCCCAAATTTTCTGGTCAGCTGCTTTAAAACCCAATATTAATTCCTGTTCAAATTCCGAACACCTAGAGTGTAAGGTGTGTATGGGCCCCGACAAACCCTAATCTGGCCCTGTTGTTGTAGTAAGAAAAGAAGGATCACGGTCCAGGGTAGAGCAGAAGCTGGAGCTGTCATTAGGACACATTCCTGGGGGGCTTAAGCACCTGTTGTCAAAGTGAAAGCAAAGCGGCCTGAGAATGAGCAGAGGCCATAGTCAGTGTCAAAGTCAGTCATTCAAAGCACCAGTCGAGGTATCGGAATACACAGTCATGGGTACACAAAGGAAAGTGCTGCTGGAACAAGTAGATACTGGAGAAATTACGGAAGTACAGCTAGGTTATAAAATGACTGTTCACATTGTTCAGACTTCAGAAAAGGGGGTTATTTTAATTACTGATGTAGCATGTGTACACGCACTGTGGATCAGGATTCAAAAATTCCAGATACCTGTACAGATTTCCCTTCCAAGGGATTTAGCGGGGAGAGATGTCTTTGTACAGTTAAGATGTGCCCAATGTCACCATGCCACCCTTAATCACTTTAGGATTGAAAATGTAAGGTAAAGATCTAGGAATGAAATACCTGGTAAGCAAGTGGCCTCCGTAGAGCCCTCCATGATTGTCACCAGAACAATCACGATGTGATGACACATTATTGTATTTCAAGACACACAATCATAGTTTGCTTATTTTTTTACCACAAATTTTAAATTTGTAAATGTAACATCATGCCCATTATGTGAGTTTTATACAAAAGACAGCACTCGTGTACTGACTAAGAGCTAGGTTTACTAAACTACAGCTAGCGAAAAAAAGATGTTGCCCATAGCAACTATTCATATTCTAGCTGACATTCCCTAGATAGGGAGAGCTAGAATCTGATTGGCTGCTACAGGCAGCATCTCACGTTTAATTTGATTCATGTTTGGATTATTCTTAAACCACACATTATATAAATATACTNCAGCAAAATGAAAGAATTTATTATATATCAAGATAAAGGTACACAAATGAAAAGGAAAGCACAGTGATGTGAACAACATTTTTGCATTTTAAATTATTTCCATTTTAAAACTGAATATAGTGCAGATGTCCTATAAAATATTAAATACTTCATGAATATTATTTTTTTATGCAAATCAAAAAGAAAAGTCTGGGCGTATTTTACCATGTTTTATTTCTTCCAATAAAATATAGAAAAAAAAAATGATTGCAGAAATATCATCACATCAGAATAAAATATAAATGCTGTTCCTTGGAAATTCAGTTGACTGAAGGAAAGACTTGGTAACTATTAGTTGCAACATTTAAGTAAAAAAAAAAAATTATTTTACATAACAAAAGAGCCTATACCCAGTTCTCCATTGCACTGAGGTTGAGCAAAGCAATGCAACATACCTCCCACCTCTCCCGTGAATGAAACTGGGACAAATAAACCCCACCCCTAATTGTGTGATAACCCCACCCAGTTCCACCCATGGCCTGACCACACCCACATTATGAACTGATTTAGTAAAAAAAAAATTTTTTTAGGCAACACCCCCCCCCCCCTAAAAAATTTTTTCCCAGTTTTGTCCCCTTATTGAACGGATGGGACAGTGGGTCTATCCTCAGTTAATGGGACTGTTCTGTTGCAATCGGGACAGTTGAGAGGTATAATCCAATGGGGTGGAGCCGAGACGGCATGACTATGCTTGGTACTCCATTTCTGACTGTAGATCACTGTTTATAAATACATTGTGAGCAGCTCTACTGTCTGGCATGTCCTAATATGATACCACATATATTTCAGGTGGTGGGTACTGCTGCGGCAGTGCTATCGTCTGAAATTACCTGTGTCTACGCGCTGGATTCAGTGCTGTAATGACCAATGTTCAGGCTGACATACATTTACAACAGTTTATGAAGTATAGTTGATATATATATATTTTACAATTTTAATTTGTTGTTGGTTCTTGCCCAGTTTTTGGTTGGTTTTTGCCCCAGCTGGGAGAAACCTTAGAAGTGGGATTAAAGGGAGCTTAAGGGAAAGTGTAACATAGGTGGTAATTTTATGTGTCTTGACACTCAGCAATAACATTGGAGATGTTCTGCTTTTAGACACACACACACATATATATATATATATATATATATATATATATATATATATATATTTATATATATACACATTGTACAGTATACTGCTTATGTAATGAAAAAAAAAGTTAGTACACACGGCTGATTCAACAACAATTTTTATTAAAAATGTGCGGGATAACATCCCAACCTATTCTAGTGCCTGTTAGGGCAAAACTGTGTATTTGCTATAACACATACTATATGATTATCCCCCCTCACAGATACTTAATGGTATTCTGAAAAGCAGCTTATATTAAAATGACCTGTCCACAGTGCAGCACTTAGTATGGGCAACCCAACAGGACATTTTCTCACACACACAAAAAAAACCACTGTAAATAATCAAATCACGCAGAGAAAAGAAAGTTTAATTGTTCAGTCGAAATAATTTTGTACCCTGCAAACAAAGTTTTTACAACGTGTTACGTAAATGCACCTCTGGCACAACAGTACTCTATGGGATTATTATTTTCAAGTATGAATCTCAGCATTCTAAGTCATTGTGGAATGTAGTGTTAGAACGAGAACAGTACAGTAAAAACTAAGAGTGTGGAATTGAGGTTAATGCTACAGTAAAACTAAATGGAAACCATGCTGAGTTAGAGAAACAGTGGTCTTTACATTGGTCCTCAGGGAACTGTGTGTGGGTTTACTTATACCCCGTTCACATAGACTACCCTGGTAGTCTATGTCACGAGCAGGGTTGTTAGCTGTGGATCTGAATTACCCTGGTAAATAACCCTGTTCACAGTGCTGAATTACCCTGGAAATTCACAAACTACCCTGGTAATTCACAAACTACCCTGGTCAACACCGTTCACAATGAACCAGGGTAGTTAGTAGTAATTTTAGCACCGTTCACAATGAGCACGCTACCCGGGTAGTTCAGTCATCCCGTGAAGTTGACAGAATTACCCAGGTAATAGACTTCTTTGTAAACGGGGTATTATATACCTGCACGCCTACTTGCACAACCTCACCCCTGTGATGGCATCCTCTGACATTTCACCAATAAAATAGTTGCCTATGTAGGTCATTTAGAGAAGCGTGTTTTTAATAGCACTCATTTACATGTTATATTACAGATATTCTTTATCCTCTGCACTAACACTGGGTTTCCACATCTCTGCTATAGAGATCACACATTGGAAGGTTGAAGGGTGAACATAGGTATAACTTTTTTGGCCCAGCATAGATCGTGCCATTCCAATTCTTTGCAGCCCATTAGAAATACTATGATATAGAGGCCAACTAGTTCATGTTGGAGTATCATTCCCTTAAGGGGGTGCTATGTGATCCAATAAGGTAGCAAGGGTACAGGTGAAGAGCAGTTTAGCAGACACTAATCTCTGGATTCAGGAATATAGGGAAATATAAAAAAGGATGCGCTTTACAATCTCTTCTGGCCTGGAACCATTTCAAGTGGTGAAGTGGTCAAGGGGAGTGTAAAGTGCTTTTGCTATAAGGGGAAGGGACTGTCTTTTTAAAACTATTTCATGACCAGTAGAATTATATCAATTTAGATCAATATCTGATTAATTTAAGGTTAAACAAAATTGCAGTATTTATGAAGGTCCATCCATGATCCAGGCAATAAAAATTGGTTTCATATAGGATTTCGCAATGGGACAAAAATATATGGATCAGAAAAGCTGAGCTGATCACTCACTATATAATAAATGGACCAATCATTTGATTATCATGCAGTGTATAACAAGGACAAACTAGAATTGGTAAAAGGTGGTATGGAGGTAGCAGTGTGCGCCCACTATGCAATGCCCCAAGTATGTCACTGGAAACACTGCATAGTGCGCTACTGACTTTATAGTGAGGTAGCTATAATGAACAAAGGTGCATAGACTAATTTTATGTGACTTGTTTGTTTACTTTTGCATTTTCTATTAATATTTTCTTTAGGTAAGCATGCTCTTTAAACAGTAAGCAGCTTTTTTTCAGCCACCACAGCATGTAATATACTTACTGTTTTTATGATGAGATTATGTACTAATATGTAACAAGTTCCTCTAATAGGACAGACCTAAATCAATTCACTTTCTTACATGAGCCAGGGCAAGAACACTTAACTCCAAATGTAGGCAAGTCATATATACTTTCTCACCATATTACTGTTTAATCAGACTGATAAGACTAGATGGAACCCAGACCAGGCGACAAGTAATGAGACCCATGGGTTAATGCTAGGATCTCTATCTTGGTGATACCTCTGACTCTGGGGTCTTATCTTTGTCTCTCTATGGCAGCTTTAGGAAAACAAAAAAGTGACAGAGCTCTGCTCTTACATGACAATGACCCTAGAGCCCAGATCCATGTGTGCGTCCTATTATAAGTGTCTCCAATTGCGAAATGTCATAATGGTGATACGTCTACATAGTGCCTAACTGTGTCGTTCCCTGAGGTCTGGTTTCAGAGCCACTGAGGGTGATGTTATGGTTACACACACAATGCCTCCAGACTTTAACCACATTAGTGCACTCAAGAGAAGAATAGGAAAAGAAGTAACTATATTTTATCTTCATTATAGGCTACCCACCATGTTAGAGTAGGCTCTGGGTTTCCGGTTACCTCTACTTCCAGAGTCACTGGAGAGCCTTCCTTAACAGTGACATTGGACAGGTGCTTGGAGAAGCCAGGACTAACATTGCTGTGTTTTTCTGAAACACTTCTAGCCGCTTCGTGGGCAGCCATTGGCCTCTGGCAGCTTTTGGCAGGGTCTGATTGAAACACGAGACCAGAGAATTCATCTGGGGTAGCATGCAGCCTATCTTTAGTTCTAGCGGTGTTATTAGAGGCATGCAATTGTTCTGTTTGTTCCGTGCTCTCATAAACAGAACGGCTTTGCAAATGGGTTTCATGCACCTTGTTCATAACGTGGTAGTTGGATTTTACTTTGGCAGGAGAAGTACTCAGGACATAGCGGGTTTCATTCACCGTAGTCGAGTGGTGTGAAAAGGGAGATTCTGTTTTGTATCCAACAGTGGGAGAACAGAATCTCTCAATATAAGTAGATGTATTATCCCTGGTAATAATTGATGTGTCTGTGTAAGCCACAGGTTTTAAGAAATCAGAACTGTCCGTGGCCCTTTTGTTTATGTGCATATGCAAGCTGTAAGAGCTGACATGCATACTATGGGAGCTGTGACAAGTCTGTTCATCCTGCTCAGTCTCAGACTGGGGGTGAATGGATTCGGGGGTCTCAGCAAGCGGAGGCAAAGAGATGTCATCGGGGGATATGCACTCATATTCATCGCCAGATGCAGCTTCTTCTGCCAGCAAATCAGTCTCTGCCAGTATACTACCGTCTTTAGCAGATAGCGGGAGCTCTGTTAATTCCCCAGTCTCGTCACTTATGGAAATTTCTGGAACTTTCTGTGGTTCCTTTGGGAAAATAAATAATTCGTTAGTTAGCTTTGCTTTAGACTGGTAACTTTTACACATAATTTTTAAGAACATATGTTTTTATGGATTAGAGATATTTCATGAAATAGACAAATTACATATATACAATAATATACCCTTTATAATCTGTGTGCAGGTAAGGTTTAAAAAAACAAAGCAACAAGGCAAATGTAAACATTCTGGGTAGATTTACCAAGCTGCGGAAAACTAGATGTTGCACATAGCAACCATCAGATTCTAGCTTTCACTTTCCTATTGCTTACTAGAGAATGTCAGCTAAATATAATTGGTTGCTATGGGCAACATTCCCACTTTTCTTTTTCTACAGTTTAATAAATCTAGCCCTTTATGTTTTTAATAGAGTATACATTGAATAGCACTAATTATACCTCCTGTGTGTTTGTCTGTCTCAGGGAGAAACCAACAGCTGGCAGAATGAGGGTGGGGTGGAGGGTGTGATTTATGTAAGCATTGCCCCCTGGATGGCAAATTGTATATCTTTATTAAATAAGAAACACCATTATTTCGTACCAGGTAGTCCCCTTACAGGGACAAACATTACAAAAGTGGAACTGTCATGGTAAAATCGGGACAGTTGGGAGGTATGTAAACTTAACTCCATTAAACCAAACTTTATTTACCTCCAACTTCTCTTCTAGTTCTTTCAAATAAGTACATAAATCATTCACAGAGTTGACAGCCTCCTTGTGTTTCACTAGCGTCTTCTCGACATACTTTAAACCATCCTCGGCTCCTGAGAACATACACATGCAGTCATGAGACTCAATACTCGGAATCAATATCACACGAATATATTCATAAAACAAACATATATAGCTTTAGATTGACAGAGGCATTTGTAATAATGTATAATAATAGTATCTGCAGGAAAGTCTATAGAGTTGTGTCTTTGAAGATGTAACTGAATAGCATTATCAATTTCCTTTTATCTGATCTCAGGAAAACTAGCAACGAAACAAACGCCTAAATGTAGTAAGCAGGGAGATTGCAGGGAGAATGAAATCAGATTCAAGCGCTCTTATTTTACATACTGGAGAATGTGAGCTCGAATCTGATTGGTTGCTATGGGCAACATCCCCACTTTTCAATCTCCCTGCTTAGTAAATTTAGGCCAAAGTGTCTGATTGGCTTTTCAACAACATGTATTGTGCGACAAAGGGCTGGAACTGGATGGTACAATGGATGGTAGAGTCTGGGCAGAGTTACATTACATTAGGAGGCGGAGTTAGATTAAATCAGAAGGCAGGGTTAGGATAGGACAAGGGGTGAAGTGTGGCCAGCCCTGGCAGGGCATATTTGTCCCGGGCTACTGCACAATTTTGGGAGGTATCCTTGCATGCAGGGAGAATATTTTGCTTTAGCTTATTATTCATGTACAACTGTATCCAGATCACTGAAAGCTGTACCATAAATATGTTTTGCGATGTTGATCATCTGCTGGATCCTTTCTTCTTGCTGTGGAACAGCTGGATGAACAAACTTGTTGAACTGCTGCAAAAGTACTTGAACCGCTTCCTTTGTTTTACAGTCTGCAGAGTATCGGCCCACTCTGACAACCGTACCACTGGCCTCCTCACACCAAAACTGGCTCTTTCAATAATAGAAAGGAATAAATGTTAGTTAGTCTGTCATTATGTTTTTCATATAATTTTATTTTCATATATAAAGTCTAATTTAGACTTTAATAATATCACAAACCCACAATTTTTTTTTTATCAAGTTGACCCAGGGTAACAATTATCATTTCTACCGCTGGGCTAGGACAGGAGTAGGCAAACTGCGGCTCTCCAGGTATCGACAAACTACACATCCCAGCATGCTTTGTTAGGTATCAACTATGCAGTTAAAGCATGCTGGGACGTGTAGTTTGACAACACTTGGAGAGCAGCAGTTTGCCTCCCCCTGGGCTAGAGCTTATATAGTGCCTGGTTCAAAAATACATAACATATAACTAGGGCCGGCGCGCCCATTAGGCGAACTCAGGCCGTCGCCTAGGGCGGCCGGCCGGGGGAGGGGCGGCAGTGAAGCAGGGGGGGGAAGGGAAATAATTATGTTTATAAAAATAAACGTTAACAAAACACTCCGCCGCCCTCTGCGGTGGTTACGAAGTGACGTGACGTCATCACGTCTCGACGCAACGTGACGTGATGACGTCACATCGCTACAAATGGGGGTGGCGGCGCTAGGTCTGCCTAGGGCGCCCGCAGACCTAGCGCCGGCACTGCATATAACATATATATATATATATATATATATATATATATATATATAGCGGCCCACAGCCCTAGGAGGCTCGGGTATCTATCTAATAAATAGGGAAGGGGGGCCCGTTGAAAGGTTTGCTATGGGGCCCAGCTTTTTGTAGGTACGCCCCTGATTGTTGCCAATTTCTAAATTCCGTCATTATCAGCAATGACTTTTGGAACTCAGCATCAGACAATTTGTCCAACACTTGAAGGAGTCAGAGAGATCACAAAACATGAATAAGTAAAGCCATACGCTGCTATACATTTATTGCACTATTATTTTATTACCAATTACCTCCTCCATTATATGTTGTAGGTCCTCAGCCATTTCAAGGTAGACTTTATAATCATTCACAACACCATTAAAGTCATTAACGTTTTTTTGCAGATCGCATATTGACTCATGAATAATATCTGCTTTTTGTAGCGGCTGTGTGCATCCTAACATTTTCTTTTCTAAATGGTCAATTTTCTTCTTTAAAACCTACGAAACAATTCGACATCATGTTCATCATCCAGGTTCATTAAATTAACTAAAAATCACAATTATGCAAACTACTCACATTACAATACAAAAGGGAAACTAAATAAATAACCATGCACCATACAATGTAATAAATCCTATTATTATTAGAGAGGAACAGCTTGCATTAATATAAACATGACATGACTAAGCTGCGGTAATGGATATTTTGGAGGTTATATGTATGGGGACAAGCAGTCACGAGTGATGCAAATAAAGATAATGACCTGTTAAAAGTAGTTAGTAACTAGCGAAACATTTATGTTTCATGGGTGAAAGTCAAGCAAAATTCCAACTACTTCCTTCTTTTATGATATAATGTTAGGGTAAGGGATGCAAGTACTATCACATTTTGGACCATTTCACACTAAGTACTTTGTCCATCCGTGTGACGTTTATATTCCATGTCACACCTTCTTGTCTACCATTCACTTGTGTATATACAGTTTCTATTACTTACGTGCTATTTTACCTGCTGACATTATTCTCCATCAGGAGTTGCATCCAAGAACGGGCAAACTCCTGTTCCCATGAACCAGATTCAGACTTTACGTAGTATTGACTTATTCACAAGTGGGTAAAACCATGTTGAATTGCAGGGGAGTTAAATTTCATTAGTTGCAATCAGTATTAAAGTTGAGAGATGATGTTTCCAGCACAAGTGTAATAACAGAGTAACAGTAACACTGGTCAGTATCTGTGCAAAATGCGACAATAAAGTATTCTGCCTGCATGCAAACACTGACATTCATTTTACCTACCCTGCAATTCGATATGGTTTTGCCCACTCTTGATTCATGAGTAAGTCAATAGTACATAAGTACATATACACTTTATGGTATACCAGCATATCCCCCTGCTATGCTTCTCCACTCTGTGACTCATGATAAATGTTCTCCCCATACCCCCACCTAAAAATGCCCACTTCGAGCCCAGATGTGAATGCACAGATGTATAATAATGTGGGCCAACGCTTGTGGATCTATTGAGATTTTTTGCTTAGGAATGTAATTGCATCAAAAACACCACTTTGGTTTTTTCAATTTTATATGAAATTCTAAAGCAAACCAAGTAAATTGTACCAAAACAAAGATTGTTGGATTTTCTAAAACACATTGAGTCTCTGCTGATATCACTTTAATCATCATATTTTTAAATAAATTTGTTTGTGAATATTAATAATGTGTCTCTTGTAATTCAAACTACAGCTCTCCATATGTTGCAGAAAAATAATCCCAACAATACATGAAAGCGATTGGTTAAAAAATATTTTGGGTCTTGAACCAAATATGCTGGAGCAAATCTGCTCATGGATATTATTGGATGTTTTCATAAGGGTCTAAGATGACATGATAGGCTTTAAGGAACATGTCAATGTTTTTGCTATTCATACTCTTGGAAATATGTTATATATAGTTCAGGTGGATTTAGACTTAAAGTATATTTAACAGACTTTAAAATCTTTTAAAATATGTTTTAAAAGATTCAGTTTTCTTGAAATTATATTGTTTCCTTATTTCAAATGTGCACCTTTGATGAATTCTCTCTTTTCATTTCTCTCATTATCTGTGAGAAGTTTGTATGTTCTCTCTCCGCCTGCGTGGGTTTCTTTCGGGTGCTCCGGTTTCCTCCCGCATGCCAAAAACAATTGGCAGCTGACTAAATTCTTCCTAGTCTATGTGTATGCGTAATTGCCCCTATGTATCAATCCCCAATCCCGTTTAGAATACAATCTTGCAGAAAGGGCCCCATGTCACCCATGCCTATATTCTACATTTTAAATGTTCTGTGGACAATTTGTAGCACTTACTACATAAGCGGAATTAAATAAAAGTAAATAAATTAGAAACCCCACTTAAACACATAGCTAAATGCAGAGACTGTGACTGTTAAAGCCCCCATCTAGCTTGGTTTCTGTATCCTATCCACACTGGAACACTGGGAGGTACACATACCTCTGGGTAGGACACCCCCAGTGTGCACATTCCACATACGCTTAAAACTCTGGAAACTCTGTATNAGCTCCTCTTATCTTTAAATTACGACCTTTATGCTTATTGGTTGGGATGATGGACAATTAACTTGTCATATTAACCATTTCACACTTTTTATTATACATTTTATGTATGCAACTTCCACAATTTTAATCCTTTGCAGTAAAATAACCCCTTATCTCTCTTGAAGAGTTGATTGAACATTTAGCAATAGAGTTGGAAAATGCATAATTAAACTGAAATGATTTGACATGGTTCTCACAGTAGTTTTATCGCATGTACCTGAATTTTTTCTAAATACATTTCAACTTGCTGTATCTGGTTCTTAATTACTTTCAGATTGCGTCCTTTATCAGCTTTCTTTGTGTAATTGAATTTCAAGTTGTTAAATTTCTTCTTCAGATCTTTAAATGACTCTTTAAGCTAAAATGATAAAAAAAAAGATATTTCTGTTACATTAACAGGAATTGTAAAATCATCGTATTTCACACTTGCACAATGCTTATCATTGAGCTCATCTTAGTCTCCATTCAGTTCAATTAGACCTGATGTAAGTTTAGTAGAAAGTAAAATATTAATCATATTCATTTCCAGCATTCCGACTTGCAATCTCATACATGTGTATTCTCCTTTAGACTGAATCATCCACCTCAGTGAAATAAAGACTTTAGTTTAAAGATATAAATACAACGTTTTATAGACACCCCACTTCCAGGGCCGCCAAGAGAAATTTCGAGCCCAGGTAGAGGAACTTTTTGGGCCCCCCCCAGCCACATACAAGAACAATTTTAATATTAATTTTAATTTTAGTGGGGGTAAGGGGTTTATGTTAATGGGTGGTCGGTGGGAAGGGGGGGAGCCGTATCGCGCCCCCCTTTTTTTAAAAGCATGGTGCGCTGCGTCCCGCGCAGTGCCTGTGTGCTCACAAATCAACGTGTACATGACATACGGCCCGCCCCTTTCCCAGAACTCCACAGGCACTGCGTGGCATGCATATTAAGAAAAAAAAATAAAGAGGTGGCCAGGTCCTGGTCAATTCTAATTTTTAACAGCCTCAGCTGTGTTTAGGCCAAGCTAGAACATGGTACTAATCAGGTCCACACCCTGTGCCCATCCCGCCTCTAAAAGCCCTGAATCCAANGCTGCGGCCTTATCAGCCTATTAGTTGATCAGGCCCAGATTAAGGTGCTAGTCACAGGTCTGTTTAACGTCAATTAGTCTAGTTGTAAGATGTAACCATTTGGCAATTTAGACTACTTAAAAAAACTAAAATAAAACTAAAATAAATAAATATATACCCAAAACTTATTATAATTTAATATAATTCTAATTGAAATTGTTCATTGTTGCAAATTTACAAATAATCCTACTTTTCATGTGTTTTATTTATGACTGTTCAAAAATACATAAATGGGGAAAAGTTCATAAATATTATATCATTATATACAGTGACCAACACTGGAACACCCCAAGCATTTTACCCTTGTGGATATTGACACATGCATCACATAGGATCCTGTGGTTGTGTCACCTTAATAGCCCCATGACTTGTAAATGACTCTCTATAACGACTCTGGCTTTCATGTGTTTAAGCATAACTGGTCACCTACAAACTAAACTCATTTATGTAAAGGCAACCAAGGCTCATCTCCATTAATGCCTTGACACCAAGCCCTATGATCGGAAGTGGAGGGATGAAAAGATGACTGCTCATAAGACAATAGCATTTCTAATTTGACTTCAACCATCCAATGTGCAATACTGTGCAGACACATAACATTTCTTAAGGTTATTATGTACCTGCTTGTATTTCAGTGTGTGTGGCCAACCGAGCGGTCATTTAGGGTGGCTCATTTGCATTAGAATAAGGTACAAACAAACAAATGTTCATTAACCATTTACATTACAGAGACAAAGTAAATAAACACAACCCACCATCTCATGTAATTGACTTTAAATAGGATGTTTCACTTCCTGTGGAATAAAATGCATGTGATGTAATTAAGCCTCACCTGTTGCCAGTGTTATGTGCCCTCAATATTAAGATTTATATAGATNATTTTTAAAATGTTTTTAGACCTCAGTAAGATATTTAGGGCAATATTTAATCTCAGTTACACTGTAACTACCAGATATGGCGCTTTTACAGGTGATCATCTCTCACAAGAGCTACCTAAAATATTTTTCTACAGGACGATCTGAGCTGCCACAAAACTGAGGACACATCAGTGGTCGAAGTGGAAATTTAGAACTGGTTGTATGTATTTAGAACTGGCGAATGCAATATAGCAGAGGAGCGCCCTCCGTTTCTACAATCTCAGAGATGGTGCAAGCGTAAAGAGCTGGGCACTTCCCCAGTGAAAATTATCTGCTAAGTGTAAAGAAAAAAGTTTATTTTTAAGAATAAAAAATTTGTTTTAAAAATGTTTGGTAGCGGCATACTAGCGGCAAAAAGGTGTAGTAGCGTGTAGTACTACACACAACCATTGATAAAAATTTGTTCGAATTTAAAAAAAAATCAAGCTATTTACTATCAGCGGCTGCTACTACTCAGCATTTTTATATTAAAAAAATCAAATGAGTCAAACACAGAATCGGCTCTGGCAGAAGCATTGAAAAGGGATGCCCCTTTCCTGCATGATATTCAGAGGTGTGTGTTTCAGGGTGTTTTAGCTAAAACACGCACCTCTGGACAGCCAGACAAAACTCTAGATCAATGACAATGACACATCAGTAGAAGAAGTGAGAGTATGGTATACCCCAATATACAGCTACATTTCGAGCCCTTGGACACATGGCTGTTAAAAGATGTTTTTTTTTATTTTGATTTTAGGTTCCTAATTATTATTACATTTTGTAACTTAAAACGAGTTAAAAACAGATATTTAAGCTAATAATATGTAATGCTATTTAAAGAATTGCAATCTCAGTTGTCTCATCCATTTCTCAGTGAGGCAGTGATTTACCAAACACCATAAAGTGCGGAATGTGCATGAAGAGACTGTCTTTTTGAAATCTGACTCTGGAATACTCAGACGGGACTTAAAGTTAAAAGGTTTATGAGAAATTTGGGATAAATTATTTATGCTTGTCTGCACTAACTCTGCAGAGCTGGAAGAGACCAGTGTAATATGTGCGTGCTGCCTGCTGAAACCATCTGCATTATAATACTGCACATTCACTCAGTACAGCTTTCCTCAGGATTCAGGCTTATGTGCTGGAAGCCTTCCTGACAGTAGGGCAGGATGACCAGTCATGCATACATACAGCATGTCTGAAATATATTTAAATTGTACAGCAAGAACTTTACTTGCGATCTTTGTATTTCTCCCGGGAGTCATCATTATGGGGTGAGCAGATGACTTGATTTGCATAAAGCACCACCCGGGACTCCATACATTTGCTATGAATGGGTGGGCATGGTGTGATTCTGACATTAAATCAGAGTTTTGCTGACTCTCCCGGGATACAGGGGGACATTGTCAAATTCGTCAAAAGGCCATTCGTCAGCAGAGAGTGGAGAATTCCATAGGAGCACTATANAAAGNCACTCATACAGCACTGAAAGCNTGTTTGNCCATTCATAAAAATGGAAGCTGCAACAGTCACTAATACATATCCCACTCTCAATTGCAACCACAAACCACTCTCCCGAACTCAGCAA
>JABWIB010000017.1:215315-272306 GCA_016617825.1 Platyplectrum ornatum | reverse complement strand
AAGGGAATTGGAAGCTGACATACACGGTGCAATAATTGTATGTAAAAAAAATATGCAAATTAGGACTTAAAAAAAAATTGTTTGGTTTATGCTTCTAAAGTGGTCCTTAATGGCAGAATTATTGCAAGTGGGAACACATGGAACGATTTTTACCTAAAAACGATTTAAGTTTCTGCAGACCAGAAGATCAAAAAATCGTTTGCTGCCGATTTTTGAACGATATCGGCCGATCGGTTGAAAAGATCTTTCATATACACGGATAGATCTTTCAAAGAAAATCGAACGATATCTGAAAGATCTTTCAATTGGAACTATTTATCTTACCGTGTGTGCCTAGCTTTACTCAAGAGTGGGCAAAACTATGTTGAATTGCAGAGGAGTTAATTTTCATTAGTTGCAAACAGCATTAGAGTTGAGAGATGATGTTTCCTGGCACAAGTATAATAACAGTGTAACAGTAACGCTGGTCAGTATCTGTGTGCAACATGCAAAGACACTAATTTGATGTGTACATGTCATAAATGCTGTATGATTTATTGCTCTTAAGATTGATACACTGGACTACACACAGAACATCACTGTATAGGTGACACATGATGTCACCTGGCTGCGCCGGTCGGATGGTCCGGGACATGTTATTGAACACACTGCAGCATTTGCAGAATGGTGGACTCACAGATATTGGACTCAGGCATGTCAGGAATAACCCCAGAATTATATTTTCATTTCGCATGTTATTGATGAACGTTGTATTTGTTTAGCTATAGCGGCCCTATCAAATCCTGAGAGCATTATTATTGGGATACATAGTGCCACACGTCTGCCTGTGACTGACAAATCACATGCATATATTTTATTGTTATATTTCCATTAAGAATAAGCAGTCACTTATTCATATGTGCTTTATATTGTGGAGAGAGCTTTAAGCATCCATCTGACATAGCTGCTTTCTCTGTAAATCAAATTGATGTTCTTTGTTTCCCTTATGTTTTGTTTATAAATATTCTTATACATTTCCTAATGTGGTTTTGCCTTTTAACAAATTTATCATTTGCCGTGCAATATCTTACACGCTGCTGCTTCAAATATTTTTAGATACGATTATTCTTCATAACAAGATTCAGTGGCTGACATTTGCATTGCTCGTTGTCTATGCTGCTTTATGATTTCATGATATTAGAGTATAATAACATATAATATGCATGTGCTTAGGATGAAGAAATCATTCTGCTGACCCGTATTATTATCACTCAATCAATTGGATTTGACACACCGCATATTCTACCTATAGACGCACAAGGTGGAACACAGATGTTTTTGAGAGCTGACTAAGCCTGCAGAGTGCCAATCTACCATTTTCTAGGGCGCCTCTTGGTTCACAGTTCATAGCTGTAGAGACCCATCTGCTGAGGGGGAGGAGGAGGGGGGGTGTAGCAAAAATAAAATGCAGAGAAAATGTCTCTGAAGATAATGTTATCATGAAGCTCACAAAACTCTTTTACTTTGCAAGCATTGAGTTTCCTATAAAAAAGGATAGTGACTATATGTATCAGTATAGGCATATACATAAAGTATATGTAGCAATAAATATACAGATATACATATTAATTGGATGATTGATTCCAAGGAGCTCCAACTTCACTGAAATGTCAGGATATAAAGAGTAAAGCAAATTCTTATCAGTACAGTGCTGGAGTCAATGTCAGGTAGAGCTAGAGAAAAAGCATATCAATCAATCAGAATCGTGCTGGAAACATGCGCTCCGCAGGTGGCCACCCTGCCAGTACTTGCTGTAAAAATATGCATATAGTTTGTTTGCATAAGAGGTGATGTAAACAAATAGATTTTTAAATGTGTCATGCGAAGGGAGCACTGGAGACTTTAAAAACTGCTTTCGTTGTTAGCATGGGAATGACTAAAGCTCTGTGGGCCGCATAGTACAACATTGAATTGCTTCCCCCTCAACTCCGGTCATAGAATGGCTGGAAGCTGAGTCAGCCGGCCGGCATCCGTTCTTGTATGAATTAGGGGTACAAACTTTTGCAAATTAATATCAGGGCCACTTGGGCCACCAAAGGGGTGTGTCCTGTAGATAGCTCCACCTATGGGTGTGTCTAGCTCAGCCATGAGAACTAATACACAATAAAATGGCTACATCAGTATTTGTTTGTTAAATTGTCAGTAAATAAAAACTTTCAATATTTATTGTGAAAGTTGTAAATAGAAGGACCATTGACATTTGGCAATCATGGTATGAATCTTTGTGCTGTTGTCATCATGTGATGTCATAGAAGCGCCTCCAGCCATGCCATTCACAATACAGTCAGTGCAGCACTCTTTCTAGCGAACACAGACAGTTAAAACTGGTAATGTACCGGCTAAATTGTTGGAGCATATACATATATACACACACCACACCATAATACATATATTCACATACTGAACACCATGGAAGAGACACACACAGATATGTACCTGATCACAGACTATTTTCAGCAGCAGTACCGCAGACACAGAAAACATGGACTACACAGCTGAGCCGATCAGGTCTTATTGTTGTGGCTAAATGGTTCATGACAGGTCCGATGCTACTGTCAGGTATGTTACAGTTTTCTTTGATTCTACTTTCTGGCTAGTGGGCCCCCTAAGCCCCAGGGTCCCCCATAGCAATTTCACCCCCTATAGTTATACCTGTGACCCATAGCCTAAGGGTGTTCTCAAAGCAGATATTTGAAAATCTAACTGCCTACTTAACCACTGTTGTGGCCGCTAATCAGGACAATTTTTTCCTGGGAAAGGTTTCAGATATTGACCCCACATATGGCTCCTGGTGGCATCAATGATCCAGCAAGAGAAGGGAGGGGAGGGGGGTCTTCTGACATTGACAGGAGGCTTTTGCAGCTGATTGCCTTCATAGTTCTCTTTCATACATCACAACATTGTTGCCTCCTAAAATGGGACAGTTAATACCCACTCCAGCCCTGCGCAAGTTTAACCCCAATGTCACCAACCCTCACTCAGTATTTTTGAGTCCTACAGACAGGGAAACTCCGGCCAGGAGGGTCTGATAATAAATTGGATTTACCAACGATCAGATTATCATGCTACAGGCTTTCTGGGATGATAATCTGATGTTTGGGGAGTGTTTATGTACCACACACTAGAAAGATTATGGTGCCACTCAACGATAATTGGTGGATTGGCACAATAATCGTTCCAGTGTGTGGCCATCTTAAGCACTGCTAATAAGGTCTATACAATCTGCTGTTGTGCACTAAACAAAGTGTAATCCAATAAAAAAAATCTTACATTAAGAGACATTAATTATATATAAAATCATTTTTTAGTCGATTTTACTGAATTGGTTTCTGTCCATATAACAGGTGTTTTTTTTTCTGTTATACATTACTTATTTTATATTTACAGTTCTTTTTGAAGCACAGCTGCAAGGATTGTTTTACCTTGATAGAATGCTGAAGACTCCTATTCCAATTGTCTGTCCATATAATTCATTATTGAATACTACAGAATCATGATAAATACTAATTTATGGTCACAGGTGCAATTTGAAAATGAAGGTGCTAAGTGGTGTTGCGAACAATGACACAAGCTTGTATAGCTGAACTTTACATGCACCTTTAAAAAACAAGAAATCAATAAGAAATGCTATAAATGTAGAGAGCAGGGAGCAAAACAATAAATACAGACCCTGATTGCTATATGCAGAAGCAAACCATGTCATGTATAGGCAGGCACAATTGTAGAATAGACTTAATGTAAACATAACCTTTTTCCATACCTGTCAGCTGTATAATGGTCCCACTCATAAACACAAGAGAAGTGACAGGCTCTACTGTACATGTAACAATGTGTTTTTCCATTCGTCGTAACAGGTCTTACATGCTGCAAATGATGTGTGTCCTGCGTAGCCAAAACTTATCATACAAAGCACCAATAATAATAGCAATAATAACAACAATAATAACCTTAAACCTTAGTCTATAAATGTGAGGGGTGAGAGAAAATGTGCTGGTGCCCTGTGTTTATAATAGTAAAGTGTTTAATTAGTTACTGCCAACACTTTACTATTATAAACACATACCTCCTGTGCTCTTAGACTGTTTTCAGGGAAAAAACAAAACAAAACACAGTTTACCTCCTAATCTGGACAAAGTGCAGGCAGGACGAAAAGTGGGAAACTCACTCGAAATCGGGACTGTCCTGCTGGAATCGGGACACTTGGAAGGTATGACAAACATAAATGATTCATTTGTTTCCCTCTAAAGTGCTACAGGAACTACCTTGTTCCCAATTCAATGGCTGCTCCATTAGTCCCACCAAAATGACCCATTCCACTTGGTAAAAAATCCTTAACCTGCTTGGAAGTAACTGAGCTGCCACCAATCAGTTAGTTACTATGGTAACCACATGCGTTACATCATACCTCCTAACATGTCTACAGTGGAGAGCGGGACAATTTGTCCCCACCCACGACTCCGTCCAAGCCCCACCTCTGTTCCGCTCAAGCCTTTTTAGCACTGCGACCGCGGCTAATGTTAACATTCCATGGAATTTACCACTAATAAAAACATTTGTCCGCTTAGTTAAGTAAAAGCGTCTGCTACATACAACATAAATGAAGAAATGACAGAAAATGGTCATGGAGCATGA
Organism: Platyplectrum ornatum; assembly: GCA_016617825.1. Lineage (NCBI taxonomy): Eukaryota > Metazoa > Chordata > Amphibia > Anura > Limnodynastidae > Platyplectrum > Platyplectrum ornatum. Next base: position 267,635 of record JABWIB010000017.1, on the reverse strand, counting down.
GATAAAACAATGTGAAACCAGTTTGCTAATATAAAATGTGTAGTTAATTTAATAAAATATTTTTTATCTTTCTTTTATTTTTTTTTAAGTAAAATGTTTTGTAGCTTTAAATCAGACAGATCGGTGTGATGGTTTTTCAGTAATCAGGACAGGTTAGGGGGCAGCAGGGATTTCAGGGCAGAGAAGACTGGTGTGTGTTCTGGCAGCCAGATACAGTCAGTCAGCTCTGATCTATATTGTGGAATGTGACATCTCCTAGAAATCAGCAATGTGAGAACCAGACAGGAAATCCCAGGACCTGACTATGCAGATGATAACTGGACAGGTGGAAATTCAAGAGCAAAAGCTACGTTTTCAAGGGGTTGTTTACCATGGAGAATTACCGCAGTGTTTGTAAAATGAATATAGGAACATTTTATGTCATTCTGATAAAATTTGGAGAACAGTAGATATTATTCTCATTATTCTCCTTAAATGTTCACAGCGCCATACAATGGGCAAATGGAGAATACAAACAGACAGAATGGGTGACCATGCCCGCAACCTTACATTCTAAGGGAGATTATATATACATAGGGGCAATTACACATACACTTAGACTAAGGACAAGTTATTCAGCTGCCAATTAACCTACAGGCGTGTTTTTGGGGCGTGGGTGGAAACTGGATCACTTGGAGGAAACCCACAGAGACATGGGAGAATATACAACCTCCACACAGATCAGATCTTGTCTTGCAATAGAACAACAGGGCCTATATTTACTAAACTGCAGGACTGGGAAAGTGGGGATGCCGCACACAGCAACCAATTAGACTCAAGTCTCATGATTCCTGGTTTCAGCGCTGTGTGCATAGCTCCCAACATTTAGAATCCCCAAAACAGGACAAAATAAATCTTGACCCAGTTATATTGAAACACAGAACTGCTCAGTTATGTTCACAAATGGACATATTTGGCCAAATCCCCTTTAATTTTTCCATAAGCCCTATCCCTTTTAGTATGCCTGAATCAGAAGTGTCACCATGGAAACCGGTGACCTGCCATTGCTGCCAAAGAAACCTGCGACATCACTGTGACATGACAATACTGCATTCCAGCGATCAGATCCAACACAGTAGGAGGAGATGAGCGGGAGAACACAGGTCAGGACGGACACTGGAGACTATATACAAGAGGACAATGGGAAGGACTAAACATTTTCTGAAATCACAGCTTTACAAATCACAATTGTTTCTGGAATGATCACAAAAGAAAAAAGGTGTGTTTTTCCGAAAGTGTGGTACATGGCACGGCAGCCCTGGCTTGCTGCGACAAGGGAAGGAGGCAGTAGTGTAAGCACGGGAGGCTGGGGGAGATGTTTATCTACTTCGGCCTTTACATACCACCCAGCTTTCAGCACCACCACTGCAGAAAACATAAGGAAGGTTCTCCTTGTGGATGGTGTGGCATGTATGTGGTGTTGGAGGAAGGGCAGTGTTCTCGCCACTGGAAAAAGTACCCAGGCTGGGGGGCTAAAAGCTTCTAGAGAGAATACTGAGGCTGTGTTCTCCCCATGTACACGGGTTCAGGTCCATTATTATCCATTTATCCATTAAAAATCCCTATTAAACCAGCACAGGACAATGTGATCAATGTGTACAATGTGATTTCCCCATGTATAAGACGCACCTTTTTACTAAAAATATGAGGGCAAAAAAATGCATCCGTCTTATACACTGGCTGTCGTGTGTTTCTGTGTGTTTCTATCTGTATATTTGCTCTCATAAAGAACTGTTACATGGTTTCTCATCACGGCCGGAGTGTTTACAACTTTACCGGCAGCAACTGTAACAAACTGTCATCATCATTAAAAGGAATGAATGATCATTGCAGACAACATTACTGTGTGTGGACATTTTACCAGAACAGTGTCATTACACATCATTGTGTATTCTACAATCTGGCTCCTAACACTGTACACTGGCAAAAAGGGACTGTGTGCAATTCACTTTTCTTTTATATGACCCCCAAAAAGTAGGTGCGTTCTATATAGTGGTGTGTCCTTCACATGGGGAAATACGAGATATGACTTAAGTTGTATGAAGGACTGTACAGGTATAAAGGTAATTTCTAGGACATAACATATTCCTAATCCTTATGTTTTTTCTCCAGCAGAGCCGGTGGATGTACAAGAAGGGAGAACAGAATCTCATAATGCAGCAGTTTCAGAACGCAGGACATTATATCCTTTTGTGTGTGGAAACATAGTGACCCTATGAGGCACCTCACTCTTCACCCCGTCACTGACGTTTCCAGGGGAGACACTAAGGGGTGTTCTTTCTACTGTTTAATATCTGTTTGTCTGTATAGTGACCAGAGATGCTGGTGGTGTATAGAAGATGGGGTTTCTTTTAAAGTGCCAACTCTTCTCACCATTTTAATTATTATTATTATTATTATTATTATTATTATTATTACTATTGATTAATGAACGTCTTATTATGGTAAATGAATGAGGATAATGACCATGAATGTTTTCCTCTTCTTCTTTCTTTAGGCATGAAACCTATAGACTAATAAGGAGGATCCATTGGAGAATTCACGAAAAGTCAGAAGCCAAATAACATTGGTCTAGTGGTAAGAATCTCTGTTGTATATAGTAATGATGATGTTTCCAGGCTCAGGGGACGGAGGATGTCCACTGCTTTACCACAACTATATCTGTAATCTGAACACCATTAGATTAAAAGTCTAGAATCTAGAACTATAATTGTATGCCCTGTGCAAAGTACATAACTGGAGGCAGGAACTAGAGAAAGATTGTCCTATCTAAATCCTCAATCTAAGTGCTGTGTTTTAGATGTATGGTGAACCCTTTCTCTCTTCTTCTCTTTAGACCGATATCCCATAGGTGTCTGGTCTGAGAAGATTTCTTCCAGGAAGGAGGTGCGACGGTAGGGGGTTACACGTTCAGACATGAAGCCTTATAAGCCTGTTCTACAGGTAATAATATCATCTCTGTACAGGAAATGATAAGGAAGGGATTATTTTTGCTGCTGGATATGGGGTCTTTTAGGGTTATGGCACTTTAAGAAAAACCCCTCATCTGTCACCCGTCCAGTGTCTCCAGGGTTTTATTTATTACTAGATTTCCTTATATTTAGATATCTCATGGAGAGCAGATCTAAGGTAGGTCACAGGGGCTGGGGGGTAAGGGCACAATTTAGTCTTACAGGATGTGCCATATGAAGAATCAGGAAACCACTAAGGAGAAGACCCCAAAGGCTAAGATATATGCTGGTGGAAGAGATGGAGAGGAAGTTACAAGTCTGGTAGAACAAAGTCTAAGGCTTGTTCTTATGGAAGATGCAGAGGACTCCTCACTTCACATAGTCACTATATGATGTGGTCTCATCTCGTTCTTCTCTAATATGAGAGATTTTTCCAGTCACTTACATACTGTATTATTTCTCTTGTGAGGAGTCTTCTTTGTTGTCCTGTTCCCTACATATTGTCATTTTACTTATAAGAAAGTTTATTCCTTTAATATGACACAAGTTTATTCCTTTAATATGAAGGGCCATTAGAAACTGCACCTGAGATACATAGCTAAATACTTTAAGGTCTTGGTTAATTGGTCACATAGCACATTTACTTGGTGTCTTAACAATGAGGTGCTTGACTTTGGTTCCCTCACCTTATTCTGGTTCAGCTCTACAAAGGAGAGATTATCTGTCTTTTTTGCCTTTTGTTAGTAAAAAACTACAAACGTAGACCTATCCATAAAAGTATTCATACTATTATATCTAAAGTATTGGACACATTCAGAGACACATTCTAGAATATAACTTTAACACACACAATATTAAGGGATCATTGGCTAGCATGTATCTGATTGACTGTAGGAATAGGAAACACATGCTAAGAATAAATGATACTTTCATACTTTTATTACCATATGTGTTTTTAATAGACAGAATAGAGTACAATGGAAGGGAAAAAAGAAAAAAAATGGGTTAGAACTCAATATCTGTCATTATGCCAGAATTTGCAGATCATTGCCAGACCAATGGAACTGTAGAATTCTCTGAAGTGGCAGTACTTCATTAAACGAGAGCAGTAAATGAATGGAAAATAATCTTATCATCAGGCTGGCTTCATTCAACTATTTTGCTGCCAGCATTAAATACAGCACAACAGCAATAAATTACTATGATCTATGCCATGAAACATGCTTTCTGTTGTTATAAGTAGCAAACAAATACAAATAAACCAGACTTTTGGGAGCTGTACAAATGTGATACTACTAATACGCTCTGATAGTAGAAATGGTCTTACATGTACAAACTACTTGTTCTTTGCTGATACTAATCATTCTTTTGTCAGGGTTTCCTAGCGTGTCTTATCACTCACTGTCTCATCATGACTTCTGTTGGGATGACATGATATCTACACACTCTTCAGGAATAAACACTAAGGGCATGATTCATAGAAAATCAGTGCACAGATTTCACACACATTCTAGGTACATGTAGCCTTTGCGTGGTGCAGATCATTCTAAAGTTGAGTTCATTACATCTCTATTTGGAGCATCAGGTTGCATCTGTTCGTGACGCATGCATGCTTGGATGGAATATATTTTTTTTACCTGGGACCAGACCTCTGTGTTTGATCCTATTTTCTGTGAGTTTGGCGAATAAATGTTAAGGTTGGGGCCTTAAGAAGGTCCCAAGGGTAGGGGACTTTTCTCATACACACATGGCAGTAAGGTTCGTGAGGTCTTCCTACCGTGAAGGTCACTGCAGAGTTCTGAATCCAGTCCCTGATTGGAATTCATTCTGCCCTGTCAAAATTTAAGAGTGAGGACACTTTCACAACTTCCAGCACAGGAGTCATGTTGTGTATTCTTAGCTGCGTGATCACGGATATCTCAGCCCTGTGATTGCAAATTCAATTCTAAACACAAACTAGTAAGAAGATAGTCCATTCATTGTTTCCAAACTAGCTTTGGTTGACATATTTTGTCACAGACTCTTACAGTCTCTAATTTCTGACTCAATCCAGACTACCACAGGTCCTGAGTTCGGATAAGCCCTTTACTATTTAGATCCCTCCCAGTGTCTCTGTTCTTATTATCAGTTCACGCAGCAGTCAAGATGCAAGACCATTACGGAGAGTACGTGCACTCTGTTTTGCGCATGTTTACTGCAATTATGGTGTGCAGACTGTGCCTATTCCACAGTCTGGATCAGGTCCTTCATTCCTATGACATATTTTTATGTGTCATTAATAGCTCCACGGTAAGATAATATATGACATATATGATTAGATTCCATTTGTAACTATGTGGATTATTTTACCTACAGTATTGAACATTATAAAAAATCCTGGGTAAGTGGCATAAGAGAACAGAATGAAAAAACAAAAGCTATTAATATTCTGTTAAATGAGTCAAGATACCCATCATTATCACTCACTGAGAAAGCTGTAAGTAAAATATTTTTCTTAGATATACAAATTCTAATTTATATATAAAAAATACAAATAAGCATAAACCTATGCTAAAGTCATAATAACATTGCAATACTTGGACAATTAACGTAGAGAACCATGACCGTGTAGTGCACCAATTAATACACAGTGGTTGAGCGTCTCATTCAGGGGGGTAATTTACTCTAATGAGAATTTAATATCTCTTATTAAACATCTCACTAATATTTTATTTTGCTTACAGTAAATTGGAACCCGGTACATCTTTAATCAGTTATTTAAAGATAAAGGGATATTTTATGAAATCATTTTTAATGAAGAAGATGAGTTGATGTTTTTATTTTATGTGTAAGAATAATGAAAGCTTGAAAATGGCCATCATTACATGAACTAAATAGAGCCCAAAGTGTTTTTGCACCAGATTTCATGTGTAGAAACAGAAGGGTAAATAAAAGAAGATGACATAATAATAATAATAATAATAATAATTTCTAACTCAAATAAAGTTAATCTTTAGAGACACACTGAGAGCCTGAACCTGAACAGACCGATGGTGCAGTGTATTCCTGTGCATCTTCACAATGAACGTATCTGCATTGTGGCCGGCTGCCAGGTGTGTATAAATTCAGAGTTGCAGTGGTGCTTGCTTCTTGCACCATTAAGTAGCTTCATGGGGATTTGCTAATTTATCCATACGAGTGATGGTCAGCAATAATTGCTGGGATCCAAAGTGTTGCTTATTCCTTCTACTGATAGAAGTTACTCAAATGGAAGATGTTTATATGCCTGTGTGCCAGATTGGTACATGGCCCCCCTATACAATCCTGGGAAAATTTGACACTTTACTCCCCACTCTACCTCTGGTACCGTAAGGTAATGTGTCTTTTATATATATATATATATATATATATATATATATATATATATATGTAAGGCAGAGGTTAAAGTGGAAATTAAGAAGTGGTGTTATGGAAACCATTTTCCAAACCATTTAAATTAAATTAGTGGAAGACATGGCATACTCCCGTATACACCCCCACTTTGAGCACTGATGTACACAGACCCCCTGTTTCCATGAAATTTCCACTATGTCACAGATCAGACTCTTTGGGGTATATTTACTAATCAGTGAGATTGCAGTGCGATTGAAAAGTGGGGATGTTGCCCATAGCAGATTTGATTTTATTTTCTTGTGTGTGAAGATCTTGAAGCCACTTTCCAGTCTCACTGCAATCTCACCGCTTAGTAAATATACCCCTTAATATTCTTTTTATAAATAATAGTAAATAATAATCAGCCCCCTCCTTCATTATAATAATAAAACTCCAGATCTTATACTTGACATCTATCCTGTACTGCAGAATAAAGTTTAATATTTCTTGCATTATGATTGACTCCAACCATTTACCTTTCAGTGGCATGAGACCTCCCATCACTGTAATAAGTGAATGCTCCAAGTCATCCACCAATCACCATGCTGCAAACTGCTTATATAGCAACTGGAATTCTCTCAGGCTCTCCATCTGTTTTGCCAGTGTATAACCAGCAGCCACAGTAGCCAAGGAGAATGCAGCCATTATAGAAATGTCATTGAACTGGATCCCGAATTACGGACTATTGAACTTATGAGTGTAAAGTTACAAGTGGGCAAAACCATGTTGAATTGCAGGGGAGGTAAATTTCATTATTTGCAAACAGCATTACAGTTGAGAGATAATTTTTCCTAGCACAAGTCTAATAATAGTGTAACAGAGGGGATATCATTTGCGCCAAACCCCTCAGAATGACATCTCAGAAAAGCTTAGGGGCCTGCGTGCACTCTATACACCCTGCACACATTATAGAAATGCCATTGTGTCTGATGTCTTTGATACACTTTATTTCACAGCATGCAGCAAGGCTTGCTAGGAGTGTCACCTGTCCATTATGCTGGTGATGGGGGGGCTAATGTATATGTATGATGAACAAGTTGGCTGGTGTCTAGAGAACTGAACTGTGTCAACTAGAAAGCTTATTTGTGGTGTCACTTTGTCATCCTGACAATAAAGCATGTGAAGTGAAGCAAGAAAACCACTGTATGCATCATCTGAATGATGCCCTTTCATAAGCTATATAGACTACTGGCAGATAGATATTCCTGGACACCTCATATATACTTTATACAATGTGCTATCACTGACCCTTAATATACTACACATGTATTACATGTGAGGTTGATAAGAGCTCTGAAGATAGCACAGTGATAAGAATAAAATAACTTACCTGGAAGATGATGCTTTTCCCAGTGGGATGCCTGGCGCTGTGTGCAGAGCCGCTGGCTGTATGACTCATGTGCTCGACTCTTCTCCAAATACTGCATTTTCAGGAGACCCAGACAGGACTGTGAACTCAGCTCTATGCTATGGATGTCTTAAGTCATAAGGACTGGATTTCAGGGGTCTGCAGGAAATCCTGCCCTGGCACTGCAGTGACTGGTGTGGTAGCGGTGACTCCCGGCATCCCCATGGGCCCCAATGCTGTATACTGGTTGTACCACCAAAAGTTCTGCCTTTTACTTCTAACCCTTTGAGTTATTGTACTTTAATGTTAAACTGGAAATGTAGAAATTGGTGGTATGGACATTTAGAAGTGGCGGTATGAAAACATACAAAATAATAGAAGTGAATGGGGATTTATAGTTTTACAACTTAATCAGTCATATCACCTTATACCTACTACTTAGAGCCCTGCTTTAATGTATATGTTTAATATTCTTCTTTGGATTATAAAGCTGCTTAAAACCACAATTAGAAATGTATAAACAAAAGGATTTTGGATTATTTTGTATTGTTGTAAATGTAGTCTTGCATTTAGTGACAAAATGAAGCAGTGTCTTGCCTATAGTAGTGTGTACAGTAATATTAAATAAGCAAATATATGCATAGATAAAGAACTAATAAAACATTACCGCTTAGGCTATTGCATTCTCATGTCTTATATGTATAGACAGGTACATGGGCGCAATGATAATTGCTTATCACTGAGCTAGACATAACTGTATTTTAAAGCACTATGATTATGCATACATCAGAAAACTGTTCAATCTTTACTATATAATTATTAACGTAAAATTGCATTGCTGAATAAAAGAAATCTAGGACAAGAGACTATGTATATTTATAATGGACATAAACTGTCTGATTCAAAAACGCCTTCTATCTGAAGTGACAGATAGCTAAATATGCTCCCTAAGCATCCGGTTTACAGAAAGTATTAGAATAAATTAATTTATGTCTTAAAGTAGAAAGCAACATAATGCAATAGGGAAATTTTGTCAGGCATGTCTAGTATTAAATATGGAAAATGTAAAAATAGCTCATTAGGTTTGTGAATTATTTAAAATGGTTTAAAAAGTAAAAGTGATGTGAACTGAAAAACGTCCTCCTATGGCTTCTGTACAAGCCATGTCCACTTCAAAATAGCCATGGGACAGTTGTGGGTTTGTAAGTGTCATGAGTGCAAGGGGAAGTTACTACCATCGCTCGAACGGACTGCACATACAAATGTGTTTCAAAGATTTAACAGTCATCTGGAATTACTGCAACGTAATCATAATTGACTGTACTTACTATGCCTTTTCATTCTCTCTACTGGACTCCAAAATTTTGCCTGCCTTAATTAGCAATCTACTTTATTTACACAAAGTATGAGTAATGTATATTAAGATAACAATTATATGTTTTGTGTTATATGTTTATATTATAAGTGACAACACAATATATAATTTTCCATTGTTCTTCCATATGGTAGAAAGCTAATAACGGCATAGCAATCGTTTATTATGACTCTAATATCTCTTACATATTGCTTTATGTTTAATTTCTAAATTACAGCTGAGCTAGTAAGAAATTACCTCTCAATATTAATTTTTCTTCCATTGAAGTTCAGTCTGCTGAGTTTGGAAGTAAGGGAAAATCAGGGGCAAGTGTAGACCTGGACAAAATCTGGACCAAACATTGAGCAGCAGAGGAGGGCCTTCACACCAGTAAAGGATGCCGAGCCCCTGCCTGGGGGTGGGGGGCAACCGGGCCCAGGAGAGTAGGCCCGGCTGTCTCCCCCTGATGGCAACCCTGGGGACATCAGTGCCAGAGGTATCTATCAAAGGAAAGGAAGTTCTATAATGCACCAGGATCCGGAGGAGCACTCAGTAGAGCACTCACACTAGATCGATATCATTCCAGTGAGTACCCAGCTTTAGAATTGAAAGATGAGCTTTTCTAGCTCATCTCTTATTTACAAATGAAACATAATGTTATGCAGTATGTGAGGTCTTTGTACAAAAGCAAAGTGTTATTATTATTAACGCTTATTTATTAGGCGCTACAATGTGTCTGCAGCGCCGTACAATGGGGAATACAGACAGACAGACAGAATGGGTGGGGGAAGAAGAGCCCTGCCCGCAAGCTTACATTCTAAGGGAGATTAGGGATTTGATACATAGGGGTAATTACACATACACTAGGGACAATTTTTTTTTTTTAGTCAGCTGCCAATTAACCTGCCGGTATGTTTTTGGGATGTGGGAGGAAACCGGAGCACCCGGAAACCCACGCAGTCACAGGGAGAACATACAAACTCCACACAGATAAGGTTCTGTCCAGGAATCGAACTTACAACCTCAGAGCTCAGAAGTGTTCGCTCTGCATGAAATAGACTCCTACATGCTCTGCAGTTTTAGCCCTATATGCATTTTAGTTGGCCAAACAAACTAATTGCAATTTTGAAATACTTTTTTTTATTTTGAAATTGTTTTCAATTAGTTATTGTAACAATATTTAACCATATAGTAAAGTCAGCAAATGTATTTTAATCTACACATGGAAAAATGTAATTACCAATATTGTACAAGTAATGGCAGACCTATTTCTTTCTGTCAGTGGACAATGTTTGGAAATTGTTCTACATCTGCAGGATTTCTGATCAATTAATTTTGAATGCTTGAACACATTATATTAAACTATATAGAAATGCGTGTTTTAGAAACAGACCATTCTGCGCTATTTTGTCAATCCCTCTCCCGACCCTACCAAGCACAAAACCACAACTGTGTGTCCTGATTATTAGTGCATGAGAAAACTAATTACATATAATGTGCAACCCTTGCTTTTTCTCTTCTCCCTCTTTACCTTATTCATTGCTAATGCTAATTGTTCATTGAAAAAAATGTCTCTTTCTGTCGTTCTCCATACATTTCAATAGAAAGCTAAAGCAGCCTTCTTGCACTTTCACACTTTTACAATCAAAACATAATGGCAGCTTGGGGAATAGTAATCATGAGGCAAAGATCAATTATTTTTCTTTGAGTGATACACAGAACTGGTAATGCTATTGCTTTCAACTACTGTAGTGTGAGATCCATTAAGGAATATTTACAATAGCAGTTGCTAGTAATCAATATTCCTGCTTCACTTATTTCAATCATGAAGTAGTGGGAAAACATACTATATTAATGCTCAACAGATAATAACATATCTAAATTTAGTAATGCTTTTATCTATGTACTATGCAGACTTTTAACCTGTGATAGCCTAGTAAAAAGATCAACCCCCCCCTACAAAACACAATTTTAAAAACAACATTTTTATTTAAAATAAAATAAATACTTTAAATGACCTGCTCCATACAATATGCTTGCACCATCTCTGACACGGTACAAATGGATGGTGTTTTCCAGGATCAATGCCGGGATATATAGAATGCAAAGCCATGACAACGGGGCTGATCAAGGACAAATGTAAACCTTGCTGCAATGTGTGAGGCGTACATAGTAACATATATACATGCATGTGCCAGATGTTACTAAAGGAAAATCTGTGTTTTTCAAATGGAGGGGTCAGTGTCACTTTCAAATGGAAATGCCGCACTGTAGCTGGGTTTAGCCATGCTAATCCTGGTGAGGGGGCCTTGATTATAGTATCCGCGTAGACTTTAGTAGTAGGGTTTTGGGCTGCGTAAGAGCTTGGGGTGGTGGAGGGGTGTTCACTCCTCTCCAGACCTCCATGTGCATGGAGGTCAGATAGCTCCAGGTCCTTCATGTTTCATAATGTGTGTTATGTATTGTTGAGCTAGAAAACTTAATCTTTCAACTCATTTCATTTAAACCTGCCTTTCCCCCATTTGAAAAAATTATGTACCTATGGAAATATCTTACTATATTATTATCAGGCCCTATGATATTATTCTATCATATACATAGCGACTACAAGAAAAATACTTTCATTAACATACATTAGTATATCTACCATAATGTATCATAAAATCACCTTGACATCAGTCACGCAAAATGGGGCATTTTATGCACATAGTTTAACTTTAAATCAATGGATATGAAACAAACACATTTTATATGTATTGTTACAAGGGGTGGTGCTAGATCACTGGGTGACCTATTAGACACCTGGCTGATGGTGCTTCCCCCTTTTAACAACTTTCTATGTCGATATACCACGGATCATTGCAGTTTTCTTGAGGAGGTCATGTTTCACATATGTCCCCAAGAATAGAGGTGCAAATAGCTGCCGAATGGGCAAGTCCAGTGATAGAAAGGGGGACTATAGAAGGGGGCTACATTTACTGTATCTGGAAGTGTCCTGGCATTTCCACGCAGTGTCACACAGGTCTCTTGTAAGTCTCCTGACCATGAGAATGACAATGTACATGATCTCATAATAGAGGACCGACTATTAGTTTAAGTTACTAGGAGCATTCTGATCTGGCCCTTGGAACTACAGTATTACAGCTATTGTGAAAACACTATGAAAATGCAATATACATTATAAAATATAAAAAGTAAATTCTTCTTTTCTCAGAGTGTTACATTATTCACGTTCTATTCATATTTCTGAAATGTTACTTATGCCGGATAGCATGTAATAAGGAAAAAATACCCCACACTTCCTAGAAAATGCTTTGTATTTTCTCTGCATATGAATGGTATACCCATTATGAGGAGCTAAGCATGTCTATACATAGGGTAAATCCTGTTTAAGAAACATGAAAACATAGCAAAACATTGATGTTAAATGTAACAGCATTGGACTCACGTGTGGTTCGATGCACAGCAACTGTTACAGGATCTGTAATAAAAAAATGAATAATATATAAATATATACAGATCAGATTAAATACATTTATGCTTTCACTGCAATTTTATTTGAAAAAAAAAAAAACAACTAAAACCTCCCCCATAAAACTACCTGACAACACGAAGAAGTTGTTACCAGGTCATATTGCTGGTGTTTTATTTTTCTGGGCCACCCCTCTGCTTTCATACAGTAGGATGGCTGTATGCTCAGCGTAGCATTGAAATGTGCTTTAATTATTTAAGTCAAGTACATTTTTACTTGTTATGTATTGCCTGAATACTTTTACATTTTATTAAACAGCTGTTTCAATCTAACATTTTCTCATTCCTCTTTCTTTGGCATTTCATTTTCAATGCTACAGCGCTACAAATTAATTTAACAGCGTTACAAAAAATATCAAAACCCTCTTTTACAATGACATCTAAAGAGTGGAAACTACCTATCACTTGAGAACCAGCTCATTTTTAACATAACAGGTTTTGGGAGCCCCCTACTGAGAAGAACAGTCTTAGATATCCATGATATTTGTTGATGGACGTCATGCTAGTCCAGCTGTCAGGAACACAGCTGTTGTGTTTCCTTCTGAGTGATCAGTACTGCCATTGCCCTCCAGCGACTGTGTTTTCTGATAAGGTCCAGTGGAGAGACGCAAAGGAGCTAAACACTTGGCTTCTAATGGTAAATGCAAAACAAAGATTTCACAGCAAATTGCGTTTTCTCCGCTGCCCCTGTGTCATACATCGGAATGAGCTGAATATTATCTAGTACACTCTCTGCGAGTAAACCACTATGGAGCGCTTTCTCCCTGTGACTGTTAATGCAGTGGGAGAAGAGTTTTCACTGTATTCGAAAAATAGAAGTAAATGTCGTGCAGACATCCCCTTGCATAATTTATCAGCAGCATGGAAAAAAGTCAGAATAAGCAGCTCAGAGCCATGCTTCAACTGATTCTCCAGAAGAGCATGTTTATTAAAAGAGAAAATGCAAAGGATGCGCGTTCTCATTGCCCCTGTACACGCTGCAGCTGAAAATGTGATCATCGTGTTGATTACTGCCAAACAAAACATCAGGATGATCTAAATGTTTTCAAACATCTGCATATTGATATTCAGTAAAAAGAAAGACAAAAAGCAACAACCTAACCCATATCATATTTCATCTCCGGAGTGTCAGATGAATACATGTGCCTAGTTTTTGTTTGGTAGTCGACAGCAAACGAGATTAAAAAGGGAAACGCCATAAACAAAACATGACTTCTAATCCAGCTGCATATTGTTTTATAAATTATAGATTGGATCAAGATTCCACTGGAATAGACTTCTGTAATGGAATCATTTAGTCAACTTATCCAGTGGTGGGATGGGACATTGTTCTCATATACAGTCGTGGGGGTAGGGGGGATACATGGTAAATGTACAGTAAAGCCTCTATTTAGACTTTTAAGCCAATCCCAATTTAGGACTGGACAGCTCGAAAATCTTAAGGGAGAGTCTACACATTTGGGTATATTTACTAAGTTGTGAGATAGTAAATAAGACATTAGTAAATAAGAATTAGGAGTAGTTTTGGCATTATAACAGACCTCCACTCAGTCCTGACTTTTTCAAGAGACTGTTGCGATTTTTAGTTACCTGCATACACTATTGGGAATTTCTAATTTTCTCATAACTGTGAGCAGGAATATATAAGAGCACACAATGGGGTATATTTACTAAGCAGGGAGATTGCAGTGAAATTCGAATTTGGGGAAGTTGCCCATGGCAACCAATCAGATTTGAGTTCACATTCTCCAGAGTGTAAAATGAAACTGAGAGCTCAAATCTGATTGGTTGCCATGGGCAACTTCCCCAAATTCGAATTTCACTGCAATCTCCCTGCTTAGTAAATATACCCCAATACCACTATTTGATAATGAAGTCCATTCTTAAATATCCACTTTGATCACTGGGAATTGCTTTCTTATTTTTAGATGATAGAAATTAGGGTAACATATAGTAAGCATATGCATTTTGGCAAAATTCCTGGCTTATTTCCAATGACTTTCTTAGTTGACAGTTGCTAAAAGTTAGGAGTTAAGGCAAAAGGTGGCAAGTCAAGAACTCCAGGGTACTCCAGGGAACTCCAATGAACTTATAAGTTAATTTTTAAGATTTTGCATCACCCTATCCCCAGACACTGCCTGCAAGTTACTTCACATGAGCTGAACAACAAATGTACTGTAAGTTCAGTAAATCATCAGACTTCCAGGTTCTTAATAAATTATATATCTGCAGAGTGTGGTGGATTCCCAGGCTGCCAATGGTAAATATATTTCCTGTGTCCATGGCCAAAAAAGATTACTGAACATTATTGAACTATATCTGAAAGTATCTACGGTCCCTTTTATCAGGTTCACCAGTAACAAAAGTTATATAAAATATTTCAATTAGATAAGAATATTTCTTGAAAATGCTATAAATTGCCTATTGGAAACAAGCTGACCAAATATCATATTTCAAGGCTTTTTTTGTTGCTTTATATTTAACAATAGCAGATGTGACAGCGACACTTCTCATTTTAATAGTTTCAAATGTGATTGATGATATATGTGGATTTCTGACAAGATAAGCCATTATATATGTATGTCTAGATATTATAAATGAATAATGGGATTATTTAACTTCTGAATATCTCAGATCTGAGGAAATATATTGAGTGGGAATTAAACACTTAAACATCCAGATATATATATATATATATATATATATATATACACTACAATGGTGACAAGAACAAATGACTTCAAACAACGTTCATACTGTTAGGAAGAAGAAGCTAAAATTGCAGATGTTCCGCATGACATGATAACAGTATTGTGTGAGGGATATTACTACCAGCATGGGTGGCATGGCTATCTATTGTATACGTATGCCCTTTAAAAGTGACAGCCACCAATATCACTGCAATGTTCATGGTCAGGAGAACTCTGGTGAGGGTAGAGGTGTATGGTACAAAATTGAATGAGGGAACATGTTCCAAATAATACAGCCTATCAAGATAAATATCACTCCAATACAAGTGACAGGAATGAGTTTCACATAAGCGTGCTCACTGACTTATATACAATATATTTATTATATAACTTCATAGTGACTGCTGACCTACACATACCATTTACTTCTGCAAATGGCTAGAATTACACAAGGAATTTTCATGACCTTTACTTTTATAAAGTAAACATATATATATATATATATATATATATTACAATATTAAGTATATATATTACAATATTAAGTATATATATATTACAATATTAAATATACATATATACATAAATTTTGTTGTTTGTGTGGTATATGATTTACAGTTAATTATTTCATGAATAACTAATGAATGTATCATTTTGAAGTAATTCAGTAAATTAAAATAGTACATGTACAAAAATACATAAATAAATAAATAGTTAAATGATTAACCTTTAGGGAAAATATCCATCAACATTTCACACACAAATGTACTGTTCTTCATATGGGAGCTGAATATAGTGAGTTCACGGTAAAGGGAACAATGCAATATTACAGATTTTACTGTTTATAATAACCTGGTCATGGTATTCTGTTTGTGCTATTTTATTCAGGTAATAAGCATTTAGGAGTGCTATGATGATAAATCTGGAAATGAATTAAAATCTGAAATGAATTGAATGTACAACCATTCAAGTACATAGTGAAAACAATTTTCACTTTTAGATTTTGCAATTTTCCCAGTGGACTAATATTTTCCATAAAAGGGAATATCAAGGCAATGGGGCCAGCAAGCTTGGAATGCTAAAGTACTCTATCAGTTATAACATTACAATATAAGCTGTTTCTCATTTCTGACAGTTGTTCATATACTTTCCAATATATTTTGTAATACTCTGCATAAACATTGAATGAAATATTTATGGAGTTACAAATGTAATTGCCATTTTGCCAAAGGCTTTAGAGATACACATATTTCATTGCTTATATAAATATAAGAAACTATTAAAAATTAAATGAGGTTAAACATAGGCTATATTTTTCAGATGTTTTTGAAATTAGGCAATTTGTTGTTTCTAATAGCTAACACTGAAGACAATTTCCATAAACTAATTTAAAGGATCCCAAAGTGTATCTAAAAAAAACCCCAGGGCCTATATTTACTAAACTGTGTGAATGAAAAAGTGGGGATGTTGCCCATAGCAACCCATCAGATTCTAGATCTTACTTTCATTTAACATAGTGGACAATGTCAGGCCAAATCTGATTGGTTGCTATGGGCAACATCTCTACTTTTCTATTCCAGCAGTTTAGTAAATATGGGCCCTATAGTATTTATATATCATATCCTCCTAAGAAACATATACATTGCTATCAATTTGGGAGCAACAACAGAAAAACGTGCAAATCTGCCTCTAGATATAAAATGCAAAGGATGAAAATATTTTTTTTGGCATATAGGGAAAATATTTTGCTCATAGGACATTAATAATTTTACATAATGTGAATCTAAAAATATCACCTCTTTTCTTTTGGCCAAAAACAAGTACAAGTGTAGACCTGCGAAGACCATGTTGCAATATGAGGGGTGCATTTTTTGCCTGTTGGGAAAACATACTGCAAAGCTTTGTTAGAGATCTAACAGAATGGATTCTGTTTTTCTGCCTTGGTTTTGCCCAGGTTTACACTTATTTTGCCCTTATAGGAAGGCAATATTCATATTATTTATTTACTTTTGTTTTTAATATTTTTATTATTTTAAAGCAAAGCAAATAGATACATTAAACAGTATGATTATATGTCACACTTCTCTGGTCCATCTTACTTGATTACATACATAAGGGAACATATGATAATGCTAAAACATACGTTTATCTTTCAAGTATAGTGAAGGGACTGGTCCAAAATTGCACTTATAACTTTTTTAATACCAAAGCAGGTGTAAAGGTGGCCATACACGGGCCGAATTTCGTTCCGAGCTCACGAATATCGTGAGCTCGGAACGAAATTCGTCCCGTGTACGGCCACGACCGAAAGTTCCCAACGGCGACTAAACGCAGGGAAACCTAAACAAACGAACATCGTGATCAATTAGATTGTTTTATAAACTGTAATTCTATTTTCACATTTGCCTTCCCTTGCAGTACAAAATGATTTTGCCCAGGTCTATATTTACACCTATTTCACCATTACTCTTAAACTCTGGATCAACAACAAGAGTCTGGCACCCCATACTATTTTTATTAACTTCAGATACAGCTATCTTTTCCTTAATGCTAATTTTGAATTACAGTTGTCAACTAGTTCTTTACACAACAGGAAATAAACAGGTAATAAACAGGCAATACTGCTCTTGTTTAACTGAGTGGAGAATGAAAAAACACAATGATTGTTATGTCTATGGTCTATGGTATCTGAGATAAAAGTGTCTTTGGTGACCCCATAAATAGGTGGCAAGAAACAGAGAATGGGTACAGTGGAGTGTTATTTAGAGCACACTACTCGTGTTACCCTACCAGCACACAAATGTCTATAAAAAAAATAACATTTTCACATACTACAGTGGTTCCCAAACTGTGTGCCTAGGCTCCCATGGGTGCCGCAACGCTCTCATTGGGGTGCCGTAGAATGTTCTTCCCGACATGGTGCCACATTGCTAGTGTTACTTAGAAGCACGATATTACATCCTGTTTAAGAGCCACACAAGATTTAATGTTAACCTGAAGTATTTCTGTCTTTACCTAAACAGTTATTACACTTTTTTTACTCAAACATTTAAAAAATGGGAAATTATTTTGTTTTAGGGGTGCCTTCAAAAATGTATGGAGACCCTAAGGGTGTCTCAACTGAAAAAGTTTGGGAGCCACTGACATACTATATAATATTGTATATGATATATGATAAGGTGAAGTAAATAAAAAAAGAAATGAAAGTGTCCAGCTTATGATATACAGGGCTTCACATGTGAGTTGATTTAACAAACCTGATAAACATTGAAAGTCATATAAAATACAAACTTGGATGTCTCATATAAACAAATACTCAGTTCTGATTACAATGTATCCTAGTAAATTTCCACTATCCTGGCAGTATTACTATTTGTTTTCACTTTAGGAGCTAGATTTACTGTGAGAATGGAAAAGTGGGGATGTTGCCCATGGCAACCAATCAGATTCTAGCTGACATTCTTCTGTATGTAATAGAAAACTGAAAGCTAGAATCTGATTGGTTGCTATTGACAACATCTCCTCTCTTCTATTCCCACAGTAAAGTAAATATAGGCCAGGAAACTTTTGAAGATACCATTGTTAGAGTCAGAATCAATTTGCCGTGATGATGGGAAAAAGCCCGTCTGTTACTGTACTGAAACTTCGCATTTATTACATGCGGCTCTATGAGCCGCTAGCTAAAAATACGCAAGTTTTCTCCATTACGCCACAAGCTAAACGTGTGAGTTTTCTTCATTATACTGTTTGCGTAAGGGGGAAAAACACAGCACCAGGCAGACTGTATCTGGCCCTTAATGTTAATATATACACTTCAGACCATCAGCTATTTTACTGTAATTTTCCATATGGATGAAATGCTATAGAAAAACGTTATTTAGACAGTATTTATGAAACACTGGAATGTGATCTGTAAATGAGAGAGAAATTCTAATGTGCCCATTCCTTTTGGGTGCTAGAGTAAACCACTATAGAGTCTCAGCTTATTATAGACACCCTATCATAGATACCAGAGATACAGCCACAAGGTACCTTGTTATTGTGACCATAAAAATCAATATTTCATAAACCACTATAATATAAAGCTTATAAAGAAAAGGGAGATGGGAAAATCTTAATTCAAAGCAATAATCAGAGCAGCCGCTAATCCATGCCTAATGGCCTGGATTTTGTTTATTAGTCTCTACCCAATGATGACTAAAGGAGTATATCCTGTCAAGGTTGGAATAAACTGGCTTTCGTTTTCCATTAGCTGAGCTCATGGGCCTGCAGTTATCCTGGGATTGTAGCTTTATTCAAGGAAAATGCCGTGCACACAACCCAGGGCAATGGCAGGTCAGCGGCTAAGAAGTTATCAGCAGATNGTGTGCACATTCCCATTATACATCAGTACAGTAGATTACAATACATTCAGAGACAATGGCACTTATTTAGGCACATGTAAACTACCTATTTCACTTATACTCTTTTTTTGTAAGTTGTACATTTTAACCCCTTATTTATGAGAAATGTTCAACATGATATACAGTACAACACTATTTAACCCTATTTTACTTTTTCAATTAGTCTCTCTTTGGCCTATATTTACATACAGCATTGCTTTCATAAGAACGATGCTGCAGCAGGTTCAGCTCTCCTTGCACCGAACCTGGCAGCATTGTTCATATGATGTTTCAAACCTCACCTTCATTTTTGTGTCCCATGTTGCGATCTGAAGACTTGCACTTCCTTCATATTAAAATAATTTTATAGTAAAAATATTTGTAATCATTTTTTTTACTTTTCATTGCTATGATTTTTAGAATATTTTTGTTATGGGGAGAGGAATAATATTGTGGCGGTCACCCTGAAAGTGCCTCCTTTTTCTCTCTGTTCTTCCCTCTAATCCCATTTTTATAGGAAAAATGGCGGAGGTGAATGATGGATCAATGCCTTAACGTCATCTTCAGATGGCGATAAATTAAGTCAGAGCCAAGCGATAAACTCCGCTCTGATTGCTTCAAAGTGTAGTGATGGGCTTTATAAATAAAGCTCTATAACTTGTTTTTAGTTTATGGATGACTTACAGTACTAATTCTGTAGTGGTCCTACTTATTAGATACCTAAATATTTGGTATATCTTTCTTTTTTACGAATTTTATGGCACAAAAAGAAAGCAAACCTATTGTTTTATTCAGTTATTTCTGTTGTTCTGTTTCACTAGCAGGGGTCATTGTTAACCGAAAGAAAAATATATGCATTGAAGTATTTGTAGTGTTTTGATGTTGAGTTTTGTCTTCTGACGAATGAAAAACAGCTATACGGAATTATTTATAGACCTTGCTGTCTGCAGGAAAAGTTGGCCTCCCTCCCTGATGCTATTGGTGAAACTATGTAAAATTACAAGACTTCTATTTCACAAAATACTAATTTAAATTAACAATACATTGTTTCATAATTTAAACGATGTTTTGAAAATATTTACTATTTAATTAAAAATACAGTTTTAGGACATCATCTTGTTAATCTCATGGTCATTAAGATGTTTCAAGCTTTTAGTTACTAAAGTGATTGTTCGTGAATCTAATAGTGTTTTTTTGTGCTGTATTTAAATGTTGGCTGGGACCATGTGCAAGTCCAAAAAATGGTTAGAAAGGCTGACCATCAAAACTACCACTGATGAACTGTTATTTTTACAGTGGTCCCCTCTTTGAACTTCCTGCTTTCTCAGGAATTTATTTTTCAAATGCAAGTTATAATGCTTTAATCCACTGCTTTAATAAAGCTTTATATGGATTGGAGTTTGATACTATTCGCTTTGGCCATCTCTTATAAATGTAATTATTCCTACAGTCTCTGCAAATTTAAAATGACTTTTAAAGCATCACAAACATGTCATTTTGTGCTCTTTCAATTGTATTTTATTTAGTAGGAACAATGTGCTTCTTTATGACTCTTTCATATCAGCAACATGAGCAACATAAACAGAATTAACATTTAAAAAGTAAAAAACTGTACTATACCTGTGCTTAAATACCACATATATTGGTCTCTTCATGAAAGAGATTCCAACCTTTCAATGTGGGGCCTGAACCTTTTATATATTAGCCTTTTAGGTTCAAAAAGTCATAGTCATTGTGATCTCCTAAATAATAAATTTGTTTCAGGAGATGAACTGAAAGGTAATATCAACCATTACATTATGTTGCTATGCTCTTGAATGCTCTACATGCTCTATTTTTGTTCATTAGGTTTGACCATTTCTGGAATTTTTGGCGCAAGCAATGCTTTACAGTGATGTGAAAACCTAATGGGAGATGGTAAATTAGGGTATGTCAGGGTTTGTTTTTACATAGAACCGATGCTTGAAATGTTTTTAAGACAAAACAATCTGTACAGTGATCTTTTGGGTTTTGCCAAATCACTGTAACAGTGCCTCCTGAACCGGCCTGTGAGGAGTCAGATACAAGTGATATATCAATTGTTGGACTTGCTTTCAAAGTAAACATTTCTTTTTGGGTGGTGTAAACCAAATTTATGATTTTTAAATTTTACCTCACCATATTCAGATCTTTAGGCACTCATGACTTGACAAAAAACCATGTTGAATCACAGTAAAGTAAAATGAATGTTAGTGTTAGTGCATGCAGGAAGAATACTTTTTGCATTTTACACACAGATACTGACCAGAGTTATTATACTTGGGCTAGGAAACATCAAATCTCACCTGTAATACTGATAGCAATAAACACTAAAGTTTCATTAAATTCTAACAAGGTAAACCAAATCAAAGTAAAATGGTGGTACCGGCCATAAGCAGATAATGTAATGCCATCCATAGCTAGATAGGAGTTTACCCTGTCAGATACATGTCAGAGTATTAAAAATGATTAAGTACAGGAGTCTACTGATTGCCACTAATCTGTCAGGCTATTGATGCTTATCAGTCACGTTAAAAGGAACTGGTAAGACATTGAGGCTTAAAGTAAAGATGTGACATGGAGGATAGATAAATATAGCAAAGAAGATGGTAAATAAATGAGTGTATAGCTGGCACTCATTAGAATGATTATTGTGCCAATCCACCAATTATTGTGAATTGGCACAATATCTTTTCAAGTGTGTGGCTCAGATAAAGTTCATAAAGATCAGATTTTCATTCCAGAAAGTCGTGCAGTGTCTGATTATTGTACACTATACCCACACCCCATACACATATTCACCCCCAATTTCGGCACTTACCTGCTTCGAGTCTTTGTTCTCCCTGTCCAGCTTGCCGGGCTTTTCTTCCTCTTGTTCCTGGTTCCCCCTGCTAGTCTGTGATTTTGCTACACTGAGTCAGGCCCGGGGACAGGAAAGGACAAGGGGGACAGCTGTAACGGGCCCAAGCTTCAGGGGACTACGTAACTAGTGTTACCACTATTGAGGGGGGTCCCCAAAATGTCTGTTGCTGGCCCTGCACACAGTGCAGCTACTAAGTGCACAGATACACAGGAGGCTGCAAGAGACTCAATATATGTCAATCTATGCATACCCTCCCTCCCCTTCCTCCTCATCACTGAATATCGCTTAAATGAGTGGTGATGATATTCATGAAATTTTCCTAAATATCGTCTACCACCTGCTGGTTGTGGAGATCATATGTGTGAGAGCCCAGCTTTAGAAAGAAGTAATAGTATAGTAAGACGAGGACTAAAGAGGGCTGCTGTATACAATATATCCTGGCTCCCAACCAAATGCACCTGTGTCTTGGGACACCAGCAAAACATATACATGACAAGGAAAATGATCACAATGATAACCCTCTGCACTTTTCTTGAAAGAGCTGGCACATTTGTATTTGTGTGCCTTAGTCAGATTTAAAAATCTGATATTTTGGTTTCTGAACTATTTTAAGCATTTCAACAAATCAAGCAAGGACATTCTTTGCACAATAATTATTATATTATGTTATGCATTGGATCTAGATGGTCGCTGCAAACAGCCCTTTGAACTGCAAGCATGGATTTTTTATTTCAAATGGAGCAATTGATGGAAGCCAGTAGTGTTTCTGTGGTCTAAGTGCTTGCACATAGATCACATGGAGGAGTACCCTAACCATCACCAGCCCCAGATCCAGACCCATGCATTCTTTTGCGCTTGTACCTGGTCTCCCTGTCTGATCAGGAGGTAGTGCAATTCTTCTGGCTCAACTTCACAAACCTCCTGAGACTTTATGAGCAGTTTAGAGGGTATTTGGAGGCAGTGTACAGACAAGTCATTGACATTTCACAGAAGACATTTTTAAGACACTGATCTCAAGTCTTAAATGTTTTGTGTAAAGTGTTTCATACATATGTCTGTTTCCCCAGCCAGGATGCAGAGTGGCATGAACTTAAGCTGGAATTCTTTTCGGTTTCAAGATTTCCATTTGTACTGGATTCCACTTATATTGCACTTACATAGAGCAAAGTCCACCTATGAGGAGTGCCTATATCTATAACATTAGGCAGAACTACCATTTTATGAATGTGCAGGTAGTTTGTGATGCAAATAAAAAAAAAGTGTATTTGCTGGCTATCCAGGTTCATGACATGACTCCTATATCCTGAAACTGTTCTCCAAATTTGAAGTGCCCAGGGGTTGGTTGATGGTTAAGTCGAAGTGAGGGTGTATACGGGGGTATGCCATACAGGACCTTCTCCCAATGTTGTAATGGAAAAATTAAAAATCTCCATTGACTTCTATTATATTCTGTGTTTCCATACCCCCACTTCTCAATGTCCATACCATCACTTCTAAATTTCGACCACTGCCTGAACATGTGTGAAGCAAATCAGAAGCAGAATCTCCAGGGTGTTTTATTTGTTTGGAGATCTATATGTGGGGGTGTTACTACATTGACAAATGCCTAATCCCTACATTATTGCCCAGATCTCTGCATGACAGAGGGGTATAATGGAGTTCACGTCCTTCCTCTGTGCAAAATTCCAGACCTCTGTGCCTACAGAAAGGCACAGAGGTCTGGATCAGTCCTGTGTGTTCTTATATACACAAACTTTAGTGGACCTGATCTAGAAATGTTTTTGTTAGCACTGCATGCCTGAGTGACTAACAGCATGGTGGTGCAGGGTGAAAAAGGAAAAATCTTTCCACTGTGTGAGAGAGAAGAAGTATGTAGTAGTATAGAAAGAGCATTTAAGCACTGTATTCAGCTGGAAATCTGCACCAGATCCCTGCTACCGCTGCACTTAGGGCTCCTGGTACAGCGGCATAATACGTCTGGATCCAGCCCCATATTTTTTGGTAATAGTTTACTATTGTTCTATGCATGGCTTTGAGTCATTCCCTTTCTCTCAGATAAGCAAAGTGATTGCAATAGAAGTGAGTGAATATTTTTGGTGCTAAATGTACACCTAATGCTCACCTCAAATACACTCAAAAATGGGGTTCACTTTCCCCATAGATACACATATATGCAAACAAGAAAATTAAGTGTTGTGGGAGCAGGTGTTGTAGTGATAGTGAGGTTGATCTAACTCAAATTTTTTGTTTTAGCAAAGTGATTGCATTTCTGCCGTTGAATGAATCAAATTCAATGGAAAATATTGATTCTAATGTGGAACTTATTAACCATATACAGTTATTAGACAAATTGTCCTTTGATGAGAGGTATTACTGATTTGCTCATATTTTCTAAAGCAGCTATATATATTTTTCTGTCCAGCAACTAGTAATGCCCCATAATTTATCTTTAATGAAAAACACAAGAACTCCAAATAATGATTGTTTTATTGTCATTTGTGTCTTATTTCGCATTTCTATTAAGGAAAATGGGAAACAATCATCAACATTCATTCCAAATTTTATTTTATGAAAGGAATAAAATACTAATAAGCATAACCCCCTAGGTAAAACTATTCCAATGTTATCACAACTAGTTTATATAACCATTCACTTTTTATCTTCCAAAGCAAGAAATTGTTATTAACATACAGCTATTTTAAACCATGCCTTTTGGCTACAATTCAGAATTCTCTTCAAAATGAGATACTGTTTGATCTAAGAGGATTTCACAGGCAAACAAATTAGAATGACAGCAATAATGTTAATACTAATAATGATAATAAGATGATGATGATAACAACAACAATACTAATCATAATAATTATATTAATAATAGCAAAAAGAAAAATAATAATAAATAGGATATTATCCGGAGACGTCTAAGGTTCTTAAAAGACACAGAAAAGTTCTGGAACAATCTTAAACAGATCACAGAAAACTGACATCAAATACCTATAATAACTTACAGTGTTAATGCATTATTTTCTATCAGATACACATTGATTTAAACTTACTAGACAGTGCTAATTTTTATTGTATTAAAGTAATTTAAACTAAATAGTAACATCACTTATAAATTATAAGAATCAGATCATCAGTATTTTTAGTAAGATAGTTTATCTGTGTCATCTAGAAATAACATCCACATTTCCTTACACTGGACAACATACTCTTATTTATTGATTTTGTTTCCTTAACACTCTTCTCTCATAGATCATCAACTGATAATCTGTAATCTCTTTTTCACTACTTAATGTCTGTAGCTTACTTAAGGCTTCTTGGGCTGCACACACTTTGCGCCAACATCTCTACTTAATTTGTAAATTCCCCTTCCTGATTTGGCCGTGTCTTATCTTAATTACATCACAACTGAAGTGCCTTCCAGACTTATTCTTTCCAGGATCACACCTGAACACACAACCATGTGGCAAATAAAATATACTGCCTTTATTAAACTGCTACCCATCATATCCATCAATTATATTGCCATTTACCATTCTGGGAATTACTAAAAAAACATCCTCAATTGCTCATCTTACAGTGCTGGTCTACTTTTACAGAATATAAAACATATCCTAGGCTGTACTCTCTGGAATAACTGTCCTTACCCGTTAAGACTATCCCCTACTCTCCAAACTTTTAAGCACTCCCGTAAAGCTTACCAAGTTCTTCAATCTACTTAACATTTTTCTACCCTACTTATAACTAATCTACTTATTACTTTTCCTTTCCATTCCAAAACACCATGCTTTCCTTTCCATACTAAAATGACTTTCAGTTCTGCTACTTACACTGCTGTATGACTGTGCACTGTACCATACAACCTGGCTGGTCCATTGTATGATTTATATGTGGTGGTTTCTGTCATCTGGCGTGGACGACAGTGCGAGGAGAAGGTGCTCGTACCACAGGGGAGTGTCGGCATTTGATACATATGAACAGTATACAAAAAAGTAGACAGTTTGATCGACAGTTTGTAGTTGGTGGGCAGGACTAGAGAGAACAGGAGTACATACAATGGATTACAGAAAGGGAGCTACTTTTCCTGGATTTGGGAACATCATTATTTGGATTACAAATTGGTGTTTCAACACAGGGCAAAGTTCATTCAATACGTGCTGGACTAAACTACAAAGAATTTGGTGGCAGACATCTACTCTAATACATTATAGGAGGGTAACTATAAATGTACAAAAGTTTTAAAAGTGAGGTGGAATCTAATTGCGAAAGATCACATATGTAGCGTTTCGTTTTTTGAATGGTATTCTGTAGTCCGTACAGTCATAGGTAACAGGCTTTTGGTGGAGATTTGTAATCGAGAGTAGTTAAATCTTAATAATATATCCAAATTGGCATTTTGAATTAAATCGTACAAAAATTATTAGATTATTACTGTCAGTTACAGAAAGTCCTCGTGAAGTTATTCATACCTGCTTTGTTACTGACAAATATAAAAGTCTTAAAGAACCTACATTTACCTGCTGCACTTACCGGCTTTGCTGCTTACAAGTACTGAAGTCTAAAAGACCTAAAGCTGGGCAGACACTATAAGATAAATTGTTCCAATTGAAAGATTTTTCAAGAGCGGGCAAAACCATGATGAATTGCTGGGGAAACCAATTGAATTAGTTACAATCAGTATTACAGGTGAGAGATTTTGTTTCCAGCCCAAGTCTAATAACAGTGTAAGAGTAACACTGGTCAGTATCTGTGTGCAACATGCAAAAATATAGTATTCTCCCTGCATGCAAACACTGACATTCATTTTACCCCCCTGCAATTCAACATGGTTTTACCCACTCTTGAAAAATCTTTAGATGTATATAGTGTATGGCCAGCTTAAATCTGCTACTTAACCTGATGGCGCTAAATAAATACCTGTTAATAAATGATAAAAAATATGATAAATACTTAAAGCCTTTCCCTTGAACACCAGCTTCCTTGGTTACAATATTTTTCTTTATCAAGGTATGTACCTGATTTGTATTTTCCACAAGCTGCACAGATTTTTGTGGTTCTTTTTATAGTATAAACAACAATCTTTCTGTCTTCTCACCAAAAAAACAAAATAAAATGCTGACCCAAATTCCCTTTTTATACAAACTTCATACAGTGCTTTACCAGCACGACAAAGCCCTATTCTGATATTCACTTACCTACACAATGCTTCACACTGATAGGACTTAGCCAGGGCATCTCTACAGGGACACAAACTGAACATCTTAAAATATACCTAAATCTCTCATTTGATTTTTTTTTCTATTAAGCATTATCACAAACAGTCAGAACAGAGGGCCAAGTAGAACTATAAACAGGGGAGGAGGGAGCATGGGTTCCACAGAGCGCAAGAGCAATGGAAATATAAATGAAGGCGGGGAGGGGGGGCGTGGAACGCTCCCGGGGAAGGGAGGGGAAAGGAAAGGAGTAGATGGGGTTGCTGCCAGAATTGGGGGGGGGAAGGGGTAGGATGAGGGAAAGGGGAAGCAGAAGATGACGGGGGAGGAAGAGGCCGGGAAGGTCCACTAGAGGGGTATGAAATTAAACTATACAATTTTAATTAACACTATACAATTTGACACACATAAAGACATGACTGGGTGGTAACAGACAGAATGGGTGGGCAAGGGGCCCACAAGCTTACATTCTATAGGAGAGATACATAGGGGCAAGTTACTAAATCCAGAGCACATGGAGGAAGCTCAAGCAGATACAGCAGAAAATACAAACTCCACACAGATAAGGTCTTGTCCAGGAATTGAACTCACAATCTCAGCACTATTACTACCCTACTCTCCGTGGTTCTTGATTTAATACATTTTTAGCAGTAGCTCAGACTACTCAGCTGTACTGTGGTACACATTTCCATTGCCAAACAAAGAGCTCATCTCATATAATAATGGTTTGCATAATGTTAAGCATCTCTGAATGCATTTCTTAGGCTTGTAAATTACTCTTAACTTGCCTAGTCGAATTACTGAACATTCATTTATAATAAAATCATATAGCCCCTCTAAGCCGTTTTGTACTTTCTGTGCCCAGATCAAGTTATGTGCTTAACCTCATGTACTCAACATATATTGAATTAGTTTAAAAGCATGTGCTAATTTGTCATGTCAGTTGAGATTTATTACTGTAACTATAATATCCTGGCAAATGGGTAAAATGGGTTTATTATTATTATTATTATTATTAATAATAATAATAATAATAATAATAATAATAATATTTAAGAGCTTGCAGTGCAAACAGAAGAATAATTATGTGCACTCTCATTCTAAAAATGACTGACATAATTTAATGATCACCTATTAGTTAGCTGATTTAAAGAAAAGCAGGTAGATTGGTCACAGGATATGTATGCTCAGTTGGAACAAAAACTTTATGTGAAGCATCACAGATGTTATATGATATAAAGAAACAGCCTCCCTGTTCTTTTTATGTGATTTAATACAGACTATTTAAGTTGTCATTTTCACTTTATAGATATGCCAGTTGAAACCATCTTCATTTACTTTTCTTTTTGGTGATGATCATATTTTGTGCAAGCTTGCTCTGATTTATAATCTAGAGGTGATCTTGCTCTTGGCAATTTCACCTATGACCTTTAGCCAGCAATAAAATTTAAACCAATGGCAGTTTCCTCTTTATTTAATTACTTATGTTTTTTTCTGTCTACACTTAAACTGGAAGTGCAGACATGACTGCATTTCTTTTTTTGTACTTGTCCATATGATTAATCATACACACCTAAAACATTGAAGTTACTACTATAATTGAAATTGGTTTTATTTATTAGAATAAATAGAAAGCTGTTTTCACTAAACTGTGAAACCTTAATTTTCATATACAAAAATGTTGTTTTGTGTATTTACAAATGCATAGTTGCATTTGGCATATGTTTATACTGTATTATTGCATTAAATAAAAAATATGTGCATGTGTTTTCTTTTAGCATAGGACACTAGATTGTGATTAAAACATGTGTCCGCCAAACCTATGGAAATTGGATATATTTTCGGTAAACTGTGTGGCCTGATTTGGGTGATTTCTTGCACAGGGTCATTTTTTCTTCCAGTCACATTCAATTAGAGCTATATAGTATTACCATAACGCGTTACTATGATTAACCATTACTTTTATGCTCCTTCAAAGAAACTGAACTTATCATAGAGTGTAAAAATAGTCTGCATGTATGAATGATTTGCCTTTCAAAATGCAGTCATTTCAGAGAACCAATTTTAAATTTTGATATAATAAATTTCTTTTTTTTTTTAAATTAGTAAATGGTATAAAGATAAGTTATACAACAGTCCAGGATACAGAATAAACACCCACTTCGACTTTATATGCGCATAAAACCAAAATATGAATCAGATAGCAATCTAATTGTATGTATATATAATTATTAAAATAATTTTGAGTTAATGATTTAAAGTTCAAAACTTTAAATGTATTGCTAGTCTATTTCAGAATTGTCTGTTTTTTATTTATAATTATTTTATTATTATAATTATATTATTTATAATGAATGTAACATTCTTAATATTGAAATATATTTATTTATTTCTGACTATTACAAACAGTTAAAATAATCAATGCAGTGACATATGATGCATCTTGGAATCATTTTGAAATGTTGCAACTTCTGGCACCTTGAAGAAGTCAGGTGTTTTTTCTGGCAGCACTCATGCTCTTGATAAATGTTATGATACAGATCTCCTAGAGTATGGAACAAAATCTGATGGGCCATCAGTCCCTTCCCCCACTCGCCTAAAGTACACAAGTTGATTGGGGAAAAGATAGTAATGACCTCCCCTAGTAATGGGACTTAAGGCAGGACTTATACCAGTGGACTAATAGACCTCAGCAGCGTCGGACTGGCCCCCCAGAGAACAGAAGAATCCTCAGGTGGGCCCCAAGACCTAGTGTTATTTCTTTATAACTGAGGGCTGGCCCCAAGAATGATTTCCTCTGGTGGGCCCAAGGAACCCCAGTCCGACACTGGACCTCAGTATGTATGAAGTGTATATGAAAGCCTGGATCCAAAACAGACTGAATAAAAGAACTTTCTAATTACATAAAAATATAAAAGCATACATGAGAAAGTAAAGCCTGATATTAAATGGAAGGAATAGTGAGTTCTTCACAAATGTGTGACTTACCCTTCAGTAATAAAAAAAAAACTGAAAAAAGAGTTTAAGAGTTTAGGAGAATTTACATTTGGTGATAGCACGGGCATTCGTTTGCTACTTCTCTATTTCATTGTGATAAGGAACTTCAGCTGAATTATTCCCATCTTGCAGATAAATACTGAGTGGTAGTGCAATAAGGGCAGCAATAATTAACAGTGCTGTAGGCAAGGCAGCAAAAGCTTTATGGGTAACGCTTTTTGACTATGCATGCAGAACAATTTAATTAATTTATGATTTTCAATTCCTCAGCCATCAATGGGAAACATTTATCTATCTTGCTGTTCTTTTTTATGTATAAAACACACACATTTGTATGAAATTGAATTTATTATGGACTTGTTTCTTTTTACTGGCCCGAGTTTCATACTTGGGCTGTGGGATAGTCAGGATGTGTCTTTCTGGCACATTTCCATGTTACTACTCCATAAATCATAGTTTGGTATGTAGGTCATTTACTATGGAGAATAATAGGTTTTAAAGGAAGACTAAAATCCAAACTGTGTTCCACCAGAGACCAAGATGATTAATAGCGTATGCATTCAGAAATAATTTAAGAAAGAGGAAAAAATATGAAAAATGCATTTGTTTCAATAAATAAATGTCAGCTAAGAAGGCAATTATGAATTTAACCCTTCAGAGAGAGCATTTCACTTGTCTACGTGGAATGTTTATAATCACTGATACAAATTGTCTTTATTGTTTACAGATGGGACTTTCAGTTTTCATAAACTTCTACGTTATTTTTCTTTACTAAACAAGCAAGTTTCTCATGTGGACACATTTATTTAACGCAGGTTTAGCTAAGGTGTTCTGCAATACAATCCCAAGGTGTTTTGTAATACAATCCCAGCATGACTTGCCAGGTATCAGCTATGGCTATTTTACTACAGTATGCTAGGACTTGTTATGTTGCAACACCTGGAAAGTCACATACAGTATTGACCAGACATAGTCTACTGCATAAGGAATCCATTTTTAAAACAACATATGAGTGAACCATGAAAACACCCCTAAACCAAATGCAAGAACAACATTTTCTTTAACCATATTTATGGCCTATAATCATGTCTAAAAGGCTACTATATGGGGATAGCTTTTGTCATTGGGAAGCCATGGTTCATGTTGTAATTTAATATGTATACAGACATTAAATATCTATGTGGCTAGCCAAACAAAACATAATGGGGGAAATTTACTTAGCATTGAGATGGCCATCTCACCATGGCATGTTGAATTTTACCGTGAGATTGCCATTTTTAGCATTTATTAAACACTGAGAAATTGTCAAAACACAAAATACTTGGAAGCCGCCATCTCGCCATTTACAAATGAACACACTGATTTCTACCATGAGGAACATAGATAGGTGTGTTGATATGGCCATTTGCGAATGTACTAAGGCAGTGGTTCTCAAAACTTTTAGGACCCTCTAATAGTACATGTTTTGCAGGTCTCCTTGCTGGAGCACAGGTATGTGTATTACTGACTTACATATGAGGCCAGGCCCACAGGTGGTGCCGTTATATCATTTGTGATTGTGAGAAGACCTGGAAAACCTGCACTGTTAGGGGTCTTGAGGATAGGGTTGAGAACCAACATGACATGTCGAGAAATCTCTATTTCCAAAAAAGGTGCCTTTCCCAGCGAATTGGCCAAAATCTGTATTATTATGGAAAGGCCTATAAAAGGTATAAATAGAAAAATCCAGAATAACAAGAACTACAGTATATTACAAATACACTCATACCTAAGCACACAAAAATTGTAAAGCTGTGTTTCTGTTAAAAAATAAATAATAAATATATGCCATTACTCACTATGGCTGCAAGAAGTGTGTGTACTTTTAATATCAATGTCAATATCTTTTATAGTAATTTCTAAACAAGTCACCTTCATTTACATACATGTCAATACAAGCTGACTCTTTCTCACGTTGTGATGGCCACACAAACTTCATTTGATTCGTATTCAATTTTCAAACCCAACCTTTGAAATTGAGTACAAGAAACCTCAAGATCAAAACCCAGACCATCTCGGTGCTTAGTAAATTTCGCCCAACTACTTTAATACCAATATTCATTATGATATGGATACATTTTTTCTTTTATGTCTTTGCTTAATGTAAAAAGGTTAATACGGCTTCCAAAGTTAAGATGGAATACCCATAATGCAAAGGGATGAGCAATCTCAGTATTTAGGAAGTTTTACTTATTCTCAAGTACAAGAAAAGGAATAAAAAGGTGCTAGTTTAAAATCTTGTGAATGATGAACTCCAATAGTATAGGAAAAATATAGAGCAGTGTTGATACTTTTAAACTCCCATATAAACAAAACACCCATATGCATTATGTTTCTAACAGCTGCTGCAAGCATGAATCTATCATGGCAGTTGGCCAATAATCCACAACACAGCACCAGCTAATTTACATTTTAGTGCAATTAGATCCAGCATAATCGCTCTGCTTCTAGGCAGCAACACAATGAAATTTGTTGTTGGAGATTATGACATCATCTTAAACACCATGGTACAAGCTTTACATTAATGCTAGGACAAGAGCCTATTGCATGAAATGTGTCCATTTTTACCAGCATAGAAAATGAAACCAGTTGAATTTTAAGTTTTATGTTATATGTGATATGTACATAATGCAAAAAGTAATTGTACTCATTTTAAGGCACCAACAATTGGGAGATAATTGTTGATGTTGTATTGAATTCTAATTCATTTTATATCGTAAAGAAACATTGCGCATCATATCATAATAATATATATATCTTTTTTTTTGGTCTACTTACTAGACTTAATTCAACTAAAGAAGGGATGCAAGTCATACATCCCAACAATCCCAGCAAAACACAGTGACAGTACATTACAGTGACACAACTGATATCTAAAAATATTGTGCAATATGGCTCCAGAACAATGTCTTAACCTTTCCATGAGTGTAGTGATAGAATTTTGAAATACTTATGTTCATTTTAATCTTCCTCCACTAGTACATTACCATTCTTCACTAGCTGTCACCTTTAAAATAATAAACAAACTGTCTATACTTATTCACTTTACAACTGCTCCTGTTGTGCTTTAATGTCAAACATACAATTTATTGGGCTACTCAGAAGGCTCTCTCATTGATTTTGTTTTCACTGATCACCTCTACTTGACCAAGCTGATTTGGAAATGTACCTTGTTGATAATGAATCATGGTAATGTGGTTCAGATTCAGCTCCATGCTCCTGATCATTATGGCTGTAAGAGTCACTCAGTCAGAGAGCTGAGCAATTGAACTAGTTGAATCTGGTGAAATAGTGAACTAAAAGAGTGGTTGAGTGAAGTCACAACATTGTAACTCATTCTGATCAGTAGAGTCAGTTCACTTCATGTCTGAGCACAGCAGGTTAGTGTACTGAATCATGAGTGGTATATGAGAGCTGAGTTACAGTGCAGATGCAGATTAGCACCTATACCCCCCATAGAGGGTTTAGCAGCAAGTGTTTGGACATTTGGGCCTAAATTTACTAAGCAGGGAGATTGCAAAGTGGGGATGTTGCCCTATAGCATGGTTGCCAACACTCCCTGAATATCAGGGAGACTCCCTGAAAAGTGGGTGATCTCCCTGACTCCCTGAAGTGCTGGATAATCTCCCTGATGCTCATTCAGNTGAAGAAGACATTGTGTTATGATGATAGAAATCACACATTGTGTCCTATTTGTATACAGATAATGAAGTTACTGGTTCTCTTATTTACAACTATTCACAATAAATAGTGACAGTGATTATTTACTGACAATTTAAGAAACAATAAATACTGATGCTGCTATTTTTATTGTGTAATAGTTCTCATGGCAGAGCTAGACACGCCCATGGGTGGAGCTATCCACAGGACACACCCCTTTGGTGGCACAAGTTACACCCCTTTTGTGNNGCNCTTGTCNCAATCTCCCTGAAATCCATTTGCAAAAGTAGGCAACCCTGCCCTATAGCAACCAATCAGATTTGACCTCACATTTTCCAGTATGTAAAATGAAACTGAGAGCTTGAATCTGCTATGTTTTTTACTATCTTTGATGGGCTTTGTTCAGTGTTTTGTACTTTAAACTTTACTTTCACAGCATCAGATCCAGGAAGTAAAAATACAGTGAGTGACCTGATGGAGCTGTTGGGATTTCTATCAGTCTGTCTAGTTCCTCTAACTTACTTTAGTTCCTGATGAACTAATCTTTTCCTGAGCAGTCAACTGAACAAACAGTTCACTATGAAGATTCATTCAGTTTGAACTAATCAGTCCTGAACTGATCAGTTCAAAAAAATTACTGATTCATGTAAATAAATCAATGCTTTCTTCAATGTTTGGCTTTCTTATTTTTGCACTGCAAGCATATGCCAATATGAGATAAATTGACACGTTACAATAGGTACCAAGACAATGTGGATATAATATGAATCAACAGAGGTTATGCTACCCATGCATAGAAATAAACATTTGGCAATAATACATTACTGCATGTACACAATGAACAGGTGCAATTTTTCAGTTACTAGGGTTGGAAAACAAAAAAACAAATGGCATAAGTAAATCTAGATCTGGTCCTATATATATATATATATATATATATATATATATATATAATTTAATATATAGGTTAAGATTTTGTTGTGTAATTTTTAGACAAATTGTATGCATTATTATTTACAGGCAGAGTAACTGTCAAGAAATATTGAACTGTAGAAAAAAAATGTTTATTTAATTGATACCGTTGTATTGCGTAGGTAGGGGAATTTCTGAGTTGAATAGTGGGTATTCATGAAAAAATTAACAGATTTTATTGACTTCTATAACTGTCACTTCTGCTGATCAATTTAATTGTCTGCACAAGTTCCTAGACATTTTAATAACTAGCAAATTGAAAATGATGAAATACTATTCGGCATATAAGAAATGAAAACATAATATGATTAGGCCAAACAAAGTCATCTCTTAATTTTATTCATTCTCAGCTATGTAGCTTTCTTTTCTCATTTTACTTTATTACCACAATAATTGTATTGTACCTATATTTATAGATAACAGCTAAGCTAAATGTAGGCAATTTCATATATCCAACTATTAATTCCAACTGATTCAGTATTCTCTTGATAAACAATATTTCCGGCCAAAGAGAAAGAGGAGCAAGGGGGACTTTAACCTAATTAAAAAGGAGATGAAGGTAGATATGTTTCTTTGAACATATGAATTTGAGCAATGTTCACAGAATGTCCATTTAATAGAAGAAGCAAGAAAAGCAGAACTTATCTCTAAAAGTTGTATTATTGAGCATGAGAGGGAGCAACAAGGTTTCAGATACATGTACCATGTGTAGCTATGGGCTGAGATGTGTGATTGATCAGACTCTGACTTAGTTGCATAATAGTTTAGAGTA
The DNA here is from genome assembly GCA_016617825.1 of Platyplectrum ornatum. NCBI lineage: Eukaryota > Metazoa > Chordata > Amphibia > Anura > Limnodynastidae > Platyplectrum > Platyplectrum ornatum. Next base: position 231,392 of record JABWIB010000017.1, on the reverse strand, counting down.
CTCAATTCAATACAATTACTTAGTGCACTATAATATAGACATACAAGCAAATAGTTTCAGACACTCATGTACAACATAGAACAGATAACATAAAAGTCCTCGCTGCAACTCTCATGAAAGCAGGGTCCTCCAGGGGATAAAGTCATCAAGGTCCTTTATAGCAGATGTCATTTGCTCTGACCACTCGGCCAATTTCAGCAACCAAGTTTCATACTGCCAGGACGCACAGCTTATCCCCTTATTCCGATTAGGATCTCTCGGTGGCTTTCTTCAGCTGTTGACCGGCCACTCCACTGCTTTCATCGGCTTCTCCAACCACTCTTCCTCAGGTGGGGGTGCACTCTGCATTGGAGCCACAGTAGGAGACGTGGGGCTAAGTGATCTTTCCTCCTGAACGGAATGTACCATTGGCAGTTCAGCTACCATCCCTTCTGGCTCTTGCTTATTCTCAATACTGGGTTCAGACAAGTCTGCCCGATTGCAGAGTTTCTCGACCTCCTCTTCAGACAATGGACTGCATGCCAGACAAGCCTAACCAATAACAAGATGGTACTAGGCACATGGAACAAGCATGATACACAACCAGCCAGACTCCTGGTCGTGCACCTGCTGCTGGTTCAGATAGTAAACACAATATGACACATATAGGCATCCCATCTGGCAGAGTTCTAACTGAATTAACCCCTTGTGATGTTGTGGTATCACAAGTAGTATGTGTGATCGTGTTGAGAAGTACTATCATGCTTTGGTAAGTTTATAATGGAAGTGGTTGGATATCCAACAGGACAGTTATAATCTTAGAAAATAGTACAGTAGTCCAAACTGGAACATGACTAGAGTGGTAGATTTACATGAAATGACAAATAACAGAGCTTATATTTTGAATGGATGGCACATAACAGCAAACAACAATATAAATTAGCAACATGGGTAGTGTCGTTTTGTTGAGTGTGTGTGAAGAGAATGTGTGGCATTAGGGCAGTGCTGTTTTTTAAATGATGCCTAAAAGGCCTGATGTGCCCTGGTTATTCTGTGGCTATAATTGCTCATCAGATACAACACTTCATTGAGGAAAAGTACATGCTCCTTGTATGGATCAAATTATGTGATTAATAAGCATGCGGATTAGTTCCACAGTCCATACAAGTCACAAAAGTTAAGACAAGCAGGCAAAGCCAGCACTATTAAGCTGGCCACACACTAACTGATTATTGGTCCAATTCCACAATTATCATGAAATTGGGGTACAAAATTGCTCTAGTATGTGGCTTAAGTTATTTTTTTAAATCGTAGAGAGCTATGAATGGGGAGAGGAATATTTACTGATGGCCAGGTATCCCGTTCAATAAGTTGGGAAAGATTCTTGCCATTCAGTAAGCTTCTCTGCCAATTCATACCATTCTCCTCCGCTGAGTATACAGAGAAGATCTGATCAGGATGGAGGAGAAGCCATTTCCAGCATTTTGGGACCCTGAATATCATCTGAACATATAAGCTGGGCACTATTAGAATGATTCTAAATCTAGTGTATGGTGCTGATATTGGCTCAGATATTGCAGGGGAAAACTACCCCGTAAATCAGCACCAATCACACTAGAATGATAGTAGTTTGTTTTAGGCATATTTACCAGCAGTATGATAATATATGGCACTATGTGCTTTTTTGTTTTTGTTGTAATATTACATTCATTTTGTTATAGCTTTGAAACACAAGATTGACATGACAGCTGCCATGATAGTAAAAGCCTTTTTTCCTGATTAAATACATTTATTGAAGTTATTTATCAAGTAAAGGTAAAGGTAATATGTAGGCGTTTGGATGTATAATAAGTTGCACCATAAAACTCTTGTACTATTAATCATTACAAAACCCAGCAGAGCCTGTCACAGAAATCTAAACCAAAATATGTCATCTTCCAAGTAAATAATACTCATTATAATGTAGATGAACAGAATAAACATAGCATTTTATTGTTTTGCTGGTTTTGAATGGGAAATATGAAATACTGCATAAACACTTCAGCTGACCTCAGGTAGTGGATTCATGCTAAGAACCAAACAATAGAAGTATGAAAGAAAAACGGGTTGCTAAGGATTTTGAACTAGCTTTTGTCTGGAGTTTGGCATTATCTTTATTGCTCGTGGTAATGAAATTAGCATTTGTAAAGTAACTTTGTTGATTAATAGATCATTCCTGCATCTGGCATTTTTTTTAAGGAAAAGCTCTAAAACTTATTTCAATTATGATACCACCAACAAGCATGCAATCTGTTCACAATGGCTGTTTACGAATGGCTGCCTTAGATAATGGTTGTTTTTTTAGTGCAGGAAATGAAATATAATATTATTAAATAGAGAAATTGTGGTTCATGTGTCAACATATCCATCTTTGTGATCTTCACTGACTTCATTGAGCTGCAGTATTTTTATGAATCCAAATACTACAAATCTTGGGACAATGCTGGTAGACGAAGCACACAAGCGCTAATTTGTTTTATTCGTTGCACTTCAGCCAAAAAAGAGTTTAAATGCAATGCTTTGATTCTTGCAAGGGTTATCATGTTGAAACTGTTTAGCTGTATTTTAAGATCATGGATTTCAGATTGCGGTTTAACATAATCAGTTATGGAAAAGAATATTTAAAGAACATTTAAAAAACATGGATTATTTTAGTATAACTTATAATCCTATAGCAAATTATATTGGTTGATACGAAAGGCACTGTATGTGTTATTTTAATAGTGAAAATGTATAATGAATACATAGGTACTTTTCAACAAAGTGTTATTCTAAATATACATATGTAAAACAGATATTTTCCACATGTTTACCTATTACCTGTGAATTCTGGAGAGGAGGATTTGCAGCAAGGCCCACCATTATCAATGGTGGGTACATATCAACCACATGTTTCAGACTGGTTGTTTGAAATTATTGTTATAAGTTCCATATATATGTTTGCTCAACAATGTTCCGATGTCTGCAGAAAAGTTCAGTGTGTACTTAACACACAATCACAGACAAACGATTCCTTTTGAAACTTATAGGTGCTGGAAGTGTGTAATTGCAGCATTATGCTGCAGCAAAGAAGTCTGGGATTGATCACACACATGGAGCTTATGCCAGTGGCAAATCATTAGAAGATATCTTTAAATTGGCTGATCATGTAAAAAATGTAGTAAAGCTTTGATTTTTGGGAGCTCCTTATATTTATGATCAACAATGTCCTGTGCCTAAATTTGCTAAGCAGGGAGATTGCAGGGGGATTGAAAAGTGAAGATGTTGCCCAAAGCAACCATGCTATGGGCAACATCCCCACTTTTCAATCTCCTTGCCATGATGTCTTCAAAGGTTCTATACTTACAAGATCTTCAAAGCAAAGATTCTCATTAGTAATTCTATAAAGTACACCTTGTTGACGAGTATGTAATTACAGCATATTACTGCCGCAAAGGTTGTTGGGATAGTTTGTAGATGATCAACAAGGCAGTGTTACAGTGACATTGTGCAGCTGGGGATCATTAGCAAAGATCTTCTAAAGCAGCTAATCATTTTCAAAATGTAAGTGTATACCCAGCCTTACTTTCAGTGATCTAACAGCCAATTACATTTAGTCCATGTTTGATTTTTTTCAGAGCATTAAATAGATCAGTTATTTATAATGAGCAGAAAAGTTTGTCAGAATATCATATTTTAAACATGCAGTGCATTGAATTAACGAAATCTACTGGGTGAAACAATTTAATGGAGCAAAAATAATACTAATTAAATTATTAGAATCTTGATTGCAAGAAGTAATTAAGAATGCTGTCATTATGTAACAAGAATAAATGCTATAAATGTTCTGATTCAGAAAAAAAAACTGTATTTATGAAATAGGCTGTTTTCACCCTGACCTTTGCTAATCACACACCTGCCTTAGTCATCTGCAAATGAATTTTCATTGACTGACAACTATACAGACACCAGTTGAATGGAATGTCAGAAATGAGTTTGCCTTCTCTGATTTTAATATCGATTAGAAACAGATTTAAAGGTTATGTTTAAAAAGATCCATTTTCTAAAAGTATGAGCTCAGACAAGGAAATCTGAAAGAAAATATTTATATGCTTTTATCTAATAAAGAAGACATAAAATGTATAATTGCCAATTTCCAGACCTGGTTTAAGATCAGACCGAATATGTAGAAAAAATATTTGAAAATAATTTCAGAAGAATTATATAAAAGCTTATTTTAGTAAGAGAAATATTTAAGCTATTGAAATAAAAATGATTATTTAGTGGTATAAAAGTTTTAAGAGAATAAGAAGTCTACAATAGTTTTTATCAATAACATCTTTATAGGATGTTATGTGTCATGTGATAAGCACACATCATGCACAGGCCAGTTCCAGGGACCCACCATTGGGGTTTCTGGTTGTCTGCAAAGCCTATGATTATAGATATCTTAGAGGGCCATGTGGTTGTTTAGACATTCGACCACTAGTGGTTGCCCTGCAGCAGCAAGGGGTTTCTGGTTTCCTGCAAATCCTATGACTAGAAATACTCCTTGCAGAGAATTATGAATTTCATCCTGTGGTCACAAATGGTCACTGACAGCATCCTGGTTCACCCGCAAGGTTTTAATTTATTGGCAGTGGGTTTAATTAGGATTTTTTGAAATGCAAAGGGTTAATATATATCACTTTATACCATATATATGTATGTCCTGTTACTGGTTCATCATGAATAGAAAATTTTAATTGATGTTTTCCTAGAATAAATAACTCAAATAATAACATGTAAATTAGAGACATCTACACTGGGATAATGCTATGCAAACAGATATTTGTATGTATTTTTTTTACACAGTAGCATTGAGGCAGTGTTATACATCCACTGCTAACATATTTTTGTCAGCAGTTCAGTCAAGCTCCTGAATCAATTTAAAGAAATAAGTCTCACCTTATCTTCCACAGTCAAAAAGTACCAGCCATTGCCATGGATGAAAAAACTCTGTAATGTGCAAACCACTCACTATATGGGATTAGATGTTGTAATCTCTATTCAACATTCCCTTGCCTCATTTACTTCTAGCATTTCCTAAACCGTGGGTTTATCTTTTTCTGACTTTTTTTTTAACTCATCCATGGTTTTGACTCTTTCTTGAATAATAAATTGTAAAACTTATATAAAAAAAACTATTTTGACAAATATTGAAGTAAGTATGAACTAGCCCACACTGCAATAATAACAAAATGATACACTATATTAAATCTAGGAAGCACCTCCACATTTTTATTGTAATCAAGAAATAAGTTAATTAGGTCACAATTGTTGTAGTAAGAAAATATTTTATGTAATATAGGGATTAAAATAAGTGCATTTCATGATTCTGTTTTAAGAAAAAATAGCACAAGGCAAAGAAAACACTGCTGATCTCCAGTGACAAATTTGAAGCTTCCAGCTCAATACTAGAGTTTATTAAACCACCAATCTTAGCCGGTTAATAAAATTTGGAGTCACAGAACAGAAAGATGTTGGTAATGTACACAAGAAAAGTAAATGTATTTATTTTTTCACTGTAAACTGGTGTGAAAATTAAGGTTTGGGATTATGTTTGCAGTTTATTTTATTTGTTGTATATTTAGCTAGGGAGACCGCTGTTTTGACGTTTGACCATAGCAAACATTGTAAAACATAAATGTGTTTTAAATGTTTTCCAAGTATAGTTACCATATAATTGGAAGAAGCATTTAAGACTTTATTTACTTTATTCAAGCTGTTAAAAAGACCATACACTGTAAGCAAGCACAATAACCTTTTCTCTCCACTGTTGCTTTTACTTAATTTTTTTTAACTTGAAAAGCGAAAAAAATATATAAACAAAACTATTTATTAATTATACTCCAATGATATAAATTAGTTTATTAATTGATCATCTTTTAGAAAGATGGGACGTGGGGAACATTTGTCTGTTAATAATGTACAGTCTGGTAGGAATATTTTCTTTAACTAAAAATACAGGCAATATCTGTGATGCTAGATAATAAACACTGTCCCAGTTTTATAAAGCCCCTTGAAACATCGTTTTTATTTGCTCCTTCCAAATGATAATAAAAATAATCAACTACTCTGAAAAGAGAATTTTTTTTATATATTTTTATTCTTTTTGTTGCCTGTTTATGTTATTTATTCTTCTCATGTTAGTCTTCCTTTTATATATTTCTTATGTTTTATTCAAAATTATATAATGATGACACCATCAGATACAGTCTAAAGAAGGACTGCATAGTGCTATAGTGGGCTTACGTCTGTGCGAATTGCCACAAAAGAATTTGAAGAGGTAATATTTACAGTATTCTCAGCCTCGCTGACACACCGCAAGTCGACTCCCATCTGGGGGTCCTCCTGTGACCACTCCTCACTGTGGGCTGAATTGGGTCTCCACCACAAATATTTAAGAGCACATGATCCTATATTATTTTCATACCCTGATGAAAACCCTGTATTGATCTCTTGAAACGTTGACATGTCTTTTTAACAATTAAAAGTCTTTTCTATATTTTTGTACCTTCATAAAAAAGAACTTTCTGGTTATAAACTGCCCATCACAATTGATCATAATTGATAAACAGATAAGATTTGCACCAAAAGCATTTCATTTCATACACTTTTCCACCAGCCAGAGACAAACCACAAAAGCTGTTCCTAAGGGTGGCAGTCATATGAAAATATCTGCACCAATACCCCTACATTCAAAATACAGACATAACAAAAATACCTACAATGAAAATACAGACATGATAGATATCATTCATTCTATACCATATATGAATTTGCTTAGATTTACTGCAAGGGTTTTCTTTCCTCTGCATCTCTAATGATTCCCGTCAGGGCTGACACAGGGGTTGGCAACCTGTGGCTCTCCAAGTGTACTCAAACTAAATGTTCCAGCATGCTTTAACAGCATAGACATAGTTTATACCTGACAAAGCATGTTGAGTTTCTGACAACACCTGGAGAGCCACAGGTTGCAAACCCCTGCCCTAACTCATGCTTTGGCTATGAAACCTTCTGGTTTACCTTGATCCAGTTCTTAAAGTCTATTGATCGTGTCATCCAGCCCCTACCGCACCAGGCATGAGTTAGCCTCTGAAGCTCTTATGCTTGACATGCCATTTCTTCGGAGACTTCCCTGTTACAATTTGTCCCCAAGGAGATCCAATATATCCTAGAACATATCTAATCTTATCTATAGGCCATCCTCTTGATCTAGCTGCAGTCTAAGATCAATTTTAACTGTAAAATTAAAACCCTGCAGATAGCATATTCCTCTAAGGCCTCCTCACCCTAATGGGGGTGATTTCATTGGTGTCAGGATTCTTGCTCACTAGGCTCTATTGACACATGCAGTCCTTCCTCACTCTGAATGGTTCAAAGCCTTTGAAAATGAATAACCTTTCGGTGAACTGTGCTCCCCTATTATTATTATTATTATTATTATTATCCCCTTACACTTCACACTAGTTTTATTTGTTAAAGGAATCAAGGTTCCCTTGTAAGAATACATGCTGCTAGATAATTTTTCATCCTTTTTTGAATAATGTAAAAATAAATGAATTTTAAACTGGCTAGTGTAATTCAAGGTCCAAATGTATAATTAACTTGAAATTCAGGATATTTCGTTTACTTCCGTATAGTTCCTCTTTCCTGCGCTCTTAGGTTAGACAAGTGACAGGATGTAAAGGAAGATGTTGGAAATGTTAGGTTTAAAAAAACAATGTTATTTATCTATTTTAAGGACTGCTGTGTTTTAAATTTGGATTAAAGCATGCCAGACATTTAAGGATCAAATAACCTTGGTAGCTGTAGACAGAAAAAGTTACTAAAAGTAAAAAAAGTACAATGTAAGGGATTAAACACATTTATTTCATACCATTCTTATACATTACCATCTGAATTAATGATAATTAGTGACTTTTAGTCACTAATTGTTTCAGCATATCTATTGCTAATTACAAATGAATTATAAGTTATTATAAAAATGAGACCTAAAACCCATTATTTCTGTAAATCAATCATTGCTAGAAGCAGTACGGGAATAAAAGAAGACAAATATTCTATTTCAGAAATTGTTTCAAGTAATTTGGATATTTATACATATATACTTGCATCAATCACAATTCTGCTCAAATGTGAAACCGTATTGATATTGAGGTTGTGTCTAACAGTCTACATATTTTATATATACAGTATACCTATATAGATATAGGCCCCATGACTACAGAATGTAGGTGATTTTATTTCCTTTTCCCTGTATTTTCTTTTGAAATGCTTGCTATTTGTACTAGTAATGTATATATGTGTATATAAGTAAAACAAGCCACCAGCATACCTCCCAGCTGTCCAGATTTCAGGAGGACAGTCCCACTTTTGGGCAACGCTTTTGCTGTCCTGCTCACCTATCAGTTTGTCCCAGTTAGGAATAGAAGCTTATATGTCTTGTTTTTGCCCCCCAAGAGGTTGGGAGATATTCACCAGTACAGAGCAGGGGAAGGAACTATTCAGTTGCAGGTCTTGGTGAAGGTAGTAGTTGCTGCTCTACTGCTACTGGTAAGCTGTTCGTACTTATAATTGTCTGGTGTATGAGTAAGCCTTATATGATATATAATGAGAAGTCTGTTACTGAGAGGACAGTCCAGATGAAAGACAAAACAGAGAGACTCAAGAAGAGAAAGGAAGACAGACAGAGGGAGAAGAGAACAGAGTAGAGGACAGAAGTTAGAAGAGACACAGGAGCATGATTTTTAAATGTGAAAGTGTTACTATGCCAACATACATTTTTTCTATAAAATAAAACTTTCGGTAATGAAAACCTGACATGATGGTGTATCATTGTCAAATATATGACTGTCACTATGGCGACAGTAACCAATACCCCTTAACTATTTTTATTGTTAACATAATGAACATCTGCAAGCTCTAGCATCTGTTCCAGCTTTTCAAAGGTTAACACCTTAAGCACACAAAAATCTGTAGCTTTGTCAGCAAAGCAGCAAAAGTAATTGTAAAAGCCATTGATCTAATGATGTAGATACAGATGATTCCATTCTTTCATGTAATCAATACTGAACTACCAACCACTCACATACAAGTTAATTAAACAGTTTTCAATGCATTTGCCACATGCTACTATGGTGTATGAGTGAAAATAGATAACGGTGTGGTGTTAATTAATTTGTGAATAGATGCTTACGTGTAATTAATGTCGTCTCATGATCCAATAAATTGCAAGTCTAGCACTACTACAAAACCAGTTGTTTACATAGATACAATATTCTGTGTTGCAATTACATATAAGAGTAAATTTAATTATATATATATATATATATATATATATATATATATATATATATATATATATATATATAAATATTCACAGTATGTATAATAATTGTCATTTGAGTATGGTGTCCCTAGATAGCCTGGGGTCATAAAGTCATGTTCGTGCAATTAAATCATCTGACTAATTAAAAAGATAAACAGATGGCATTACCATTGACTATTATTGTAGCGTGTTAAGCGCTTGGACCGGGTCAGCTGTAAAAGGGATCATTTCACACGGTTGACTGATTCTCACTGTTTGTATAAAGAGCATTACAATAAGCTTTAGTGCCAAATGGTGAACCCAGAGTTCAGTCCTAAAACAAGACTTCACATTTTTCGCACACAATAAACTGATTATAGATTGGTGTTTGTTTGTTTGATTAATTTAAAGATACAGGTTCCCATAATTATATATAATAATAGAATTTTTCCTGCAATACCATGGAGGAAATGAACTGCTCTCAAATTACTTTCAGCTAAATAGCAACTTTTATTCATACTATTACATTATTTTATAAATTCATTTTAACCGGACATGCATTACAATGGTGTAAAGCTATATGATCTAATGCCCACTGCATTACAGCACAAAATAAAAACAGTAAATGGGACTGTGTTTAGATGTTTTAGGTGATAGTCATTCATTTCAATGGAATTTGCACATATAGCTACATGATTAAAATCATTAAAATTGACTGCACTATTATATTTGAGTAACACAGTGTGGAAGGAGTTTCGAAACATGCAGCTCTGAATCTCTGGGATGTGGCCTGTGCAAACTGCGCACAGCCGTATCTCGGAATCTGGTCCCTTTTTTCCAAGTCTCCCGAGCATTGTATTTGCACATTGTCTATTTTATGCACATTTTCCCATTAGACTTGCATATCATTAATCTGTTTTCATTTTCTGATCCCATATCAACATAACAATTGTGATATTATATGCTAGGCTGATTGGTAAATAATTGGATTGGATTCTGCATACGGAGACCTACAGCAACCTACATCTGCCGTGGTATGTAGATAGTCATGCATGTGATGGGATACTACTTCCCTTGTACATGCTGTAATCCTAAAGCTTCACCCCTACCATAAATTCATTTTACATAAGAGTGGTACGGTATCTCTGAATAGTACATAAGAGCTGAACCCAGCCCATACTGTATTAATCACTTGCCCTACGGATCTGTACTGATCCATCTTGAAGCGTGCATCTTTTGTACTGAATAAAAGACAGCTGAGAGGAAAGACAATGCACTGCTCATGGCACGAGCGCTGTATACACCTAACAGTAGTACACCCATCATTACCCATGTAGGAAAGGTCTGAAGAGTGACCTAGCACTGTCATGGTAATTGCGTACTGCTAATACACAGTCTGGTGGCATGCAAACTTTACTTCACAAACGCAGCATTTGTTCAGATAATGGAAGTTGTAGTTCACATCTATTTTGGAAACATTTTGACATAATTGGCTACAGATGCTTGAGAGCATGGTTCAGTTCCACCAGTCCTTAAATACGACAAAGATCAAGCCAGTTGATGGCAGACACAGGTCATTTAGATTAATTACAGCTCTGGAAGGGAATGCAATATTATTTTACACTGTGTCTATCATATTTATTTTCTCTGCTACAAACAACAAAACATGGTGAAGTTATAATAATATAACATGAAAACCCATTTCCACTTAAATATTAGTTTTTTCAGTGCCAGAACAGAGAAGGAGGGTTAATGAATCTCTGTTATACAGTTTGTCTTTATTAAATGAGATATCTGACTTTAATAATTAGAGTGGTTTATTAGTCTATGATTGATCTACAAACATGAAGCTATGACTTGAGGGTCCAATGCAAGCAGTCCGGTTGTGAGGTGAACTGCAGTTGCGTGCATGATGTCAGCAGCAAGTGATTAAAAACTTAATTCCAGTAAAATCGAAATAAGGATTTACCTTTCATAAGTTTTTATTACAGTTGATGCAATCCCTGCCCTTCGCTTGCTGTGCTGCAGGAATTTACACTCAGCATTCTATCATTTGGGCTGTAACTGCTGTACTCTGTTTTCTGCTGCCCTGTGATCAATATCCACAATGATGTCTAAACTTGCTCCTATACTACTATAATGACATACCTCCCAACTGTCCCGAATTCAACGGGACATTCCCACTTTTGGGTGACGGTCCCGGTTTCCCACTCACCTACCTGTTTGTCCCGATAAGGAGAATAACTGGTAAGCAATTATATTTTTTGTTTTTTGTTAAATTCAATGAACATGTATAATTTGCTAAAAGGGGTTTGGGTGAAGTTGGTAGCGGGACTTATTTATCCCAATATCAACATCAGAAATATTGATATGGATGTAATGAGATGCTTTGACCACATGAACATGACCATCCCTTCTTTTATTAAAACACTTAAATGTCTTATGGCCCTGATGGGAACATCCCCTCTTTTACAATCCTGTAGTTTAATAAATTTAGGCCTTGATGTGCATTTCAACTTGACGTTGAAACTGAGCTTTACTGAATAGACCCCTAGAATATGTATTGTATAGCATAATGTAGAACTAAAAGTAGTTGTGTACACAGTAATATGCCATACTATCACTTCTATCTCTGAAAAACTATAAATCTCCTTTCACTTATATTTTCTGTGTGTTTAAATTTTCACTTCTAATTGTCTATATTGTCATTTTTACATTTTCACGTCAACCACGGGTATAAAATGTATTTTTTGGACCAACAACTGCCACAGATTTGCTTTTGCTAAGTTTGGGAAGGGAGACATAATTGTAGATCTAGACTTTCACATATATAAAATATTACTTTTTATCTTTCACACTATTTATTGTTTTGTTACATGATATGTAACATAAAGAGAGCAAAATATTACAAACAGGGTCAATTTAAAACTTACATGCTGAGATACATTACTAAAGCCTATTCCTTTCACACAACCAAAGCAAAAAATTCTGTTAAAATCTCAGAATCCGCTCTCACAAGTTGCTATACTTCACCCCACCTGCAGCTTCCTGGATACGTCTTGATTTGTGTCAACCGAAATCTTTTGCCTGTTCATCAAGATGTATAAATATGCCATCATTACCTACTGTATACAATCTCACTCAATCATTCAGTGAAATGCGTGAGAGAAGTAAGGCTTCCTCAAGTACCATTGATTGCTTTGGCTGCTATTTAACTGAGAGAGTGATGTGAAACTATCATTTTCTGCCATTGTGCTCAACCAAAAGATATTTTGATAGGTATTTATTTCAAAGTCTCTAGCTGCTTGTACACCTGAGAGAAGAGAGGTTTCGTGAAAACAGAAACAACTATCAGCCCCTCTGTTTCCTATGTCTCTGCCATCCTCTCTTCGAGCCATTTGTAATCCATATGCCCTTTAAAATGGACTTGCTACAGTCTGGCTGCATAAGAATCATATAGTTTCCCTTGTAGCTTATTTCCTGGCATTTCCATTTAAAGTCTGTGAAGAGAAATTAGTTACCATAGTGTTGCTAACTCATGCATTCAATCCTATTAACATCAGCTTCTGTGGCATTTAATGGCTGAGTTAAAACCCATGAAATCCTACATAAACTCGCATCTTGTGCTTACTTGTAAGGATGTGCTAATCCGCTCTCTTCATTTTTCTCAACACGGTATTATAAACTTCATCAAAATAATATTAAACACAGCTGTAGATATTATAGTCACAGAGGAGCAAAGTATAAATTGAAATTGATAAAGAAGAAGCAAAACAAAAGAGTAATATAAGAAGGGCAACGCGGAGCTACAGCTGGTGCTAAATCACAGTTCCCATGATGCTCAGCACGTTGTTGGAGTACTTAAGATCGCTCCTGTCTGGCATAGCTGAAGGCAGACAGATTATTAACACGCACCGTGGCAGCGATTTATATGCATAGGAACATTTGTTGAGTGTTTTAGCAGAAAGCCTTTGTGTATATGGGTTAATTGGATCAGCACTAAAGTTTTTATCATGGCATAGGAAACCTTATCTCATTACAAAAAAAGATAGGTTCATGCAGAAAACTATGCAAAATGAACTCCAGAGACTGAGTTTATGAGGCTTAAATAAGATATCACTTCAGCAATAACTGAATCATACCTATATCAGCCCATTCAGGCTAATCAGGAGAGGACTTCATAACGAATCACACAAGCTAATTGCGAATTACTGTATATTATGAATGTGATTTTAGATCTGGTGATATAAAAATGGAATAATGAGGGAATATTTATTTCTATTTGAAAAGGGGTGTGAAGTCCCATTTTACTCCACTCTACTGTGCAGAACCCTCACATAAATTTCCTACAAGGATCATGTATAGTCCATGAATGTAACCCTAAGCAACAATGCGTGTCCCCAGTAGGCCTAGACACAGGTGATTAGTTCTTGGTACCACTCCCTCTTGGTGGCCATGCTTGTATCCCACCACCCAGTTATTGAAATTTAAAAGTGGGGGTATTGACAGTGTTGGGCTTAAGGTAGTCTAAGGGGAGGGCTAGCATAGTGTAAGAAGAGGGTTAGGGTAGTCTAGGAATAGGGTTAGGGTAGTGTAAGAAGAGGGCTAGGATAGTGTAAGAAGAGGGTTAGGGTAGTGGAGGGGAGGGTTAGGGGAAGAATTATACTTACCTGTTGTCACTGTGGGAATTGTGAAACTCTGTCGGAGCTGCTCCTGTGTCATGGTTCGGTTGTCGGCAAAAGCCATATAAAAAAAAGGGGCTGGTGCCCCGGTGAACCACATCCACTTAGACTACGGTTAGGAATCATCACCTCTAACTAATACTGTTTGCAACAGATAAAATTTACCTCCCCTTCACATGGTTTTGACCAGGTGAAACTTTATGCTGGATCTCATTTTTTTAAAGTGTTCTGTGTAATATTTTTTACCATGCTGAAAAACTATGCATTGAGACCTCCAAATGTCTTTAATAATAAAGGTGAAAAGTCTTTAGATATTTGAAAGTTAAAGAGAAATATAGCCTCTGTCAATATCATATATATTTTAATACATAAAAAATATACACCTAGCCTGTAAGAGGAGAAAAGGCACACATCACTCAATACAACTGTTCCAATACCATTTTCCCTTAAGGACGCACAACACTTATTAGCCATAGTTTTAGCATGCATATGAACAGTTTGTGCAAGAACATAAAAGTATATCTAATATAAAGCTTCAAAGTAGACCTATATACCTAAGTATGTATAACCAAAAGGGCTATTCACACACCAAGGGAGTAGGGGAGCGCTTATCTTGGATTCCTAAAATATAGGACTTGCAACACCAAAAACAAATCAAATACACTTAAACAAATCAAATAGATTTAAACACCATAGATTTTGTATTAATAAGCACAATCTCATTTATTTATTAGATCAATACTAAAATAATAAAACCACATATGTGTTTATACCAGTCTCATCGTAGAGGAAAAATAAAAAAACAAATAAATTCAAACAAATCCACAACAAACAATAGTCTGCACAAGTTGTTAGCAGAATAGCCCTTAATGTCCCGTTGTAGGTGGGAGAGAAGGGACCATCACATAGATGGCTAGATGTTGTTAAATAGTGTCTTACTGTATATTGATAAGCAGTAAGATAGTGTCTTACTGTATATTGAAAACCAAATACTTCTAAGAGCAATATTGTAATGGTATAGTTACCCACAGGTCATTAGCTCCTTTAAGTTGGATACTCTGCACTGCCGGGCGTCCCCAGCGGGCAGGTAAGGTCCACGGTAACGATCCTTCCAAGGGCGTCTGGAGAGCTTGCTCCGGCATGGAGGGACGCTGTCTCTGTTCCACACAGCACGTGTGGGCTCCGTTTGTAAGCACACCCCTCTCGGCAGATGGAAATACCACGCTCCCCAAGCGGACTGATCGCCTGTACTTGAACAAGCTCTTTCACCGGGTTGGCAGCAAAGATCCCAGGATAGGACCAAGATGTCAGGAGCAGGTTAATAAAAGTGGCAAGTGAAATCTCTCGGTGTAGACTGTATCAATTTAAAAATGCTGACGTGTTTCGTCCGGCTTCTCCGGACTTTTTCAAAGCTCAATGATTTCAGTCCTCTCCTCCCACTCTTATATACAGATCAACACAATGACTCAAGTTCTTAACCTTAACCCCTTCCCGCCCTGCGGCCATCTTTACTGCTGCTGGGGGGGACCAAAAATATTGCCCCCCCCCTTCCTGGCAAGAGCCGCGATTGGCTAGTCATTTATGACTAGCCGTTTGCGGCTTTAAAGGGACAGATGACTGACCGATCAGTAAGATCTGTCAGTCTTCTTATAGTAAGCACAGGTTCTGTGCTTATTTTCCACAAACAGGCTATTAGTAGCATGTTTGTGAATGAATAAGAGCAGGATCTGTGTAAAAAAAATGTAAAAAAATAAAAACAATAATAAAAATAATAATAAAAAAATAATAAAAATATTAATAAAAAATAAAATAATTTTTTTAAAAAGTTAAAAAACAAAATCTATCGTGTTCGTGTAGGTTTTTAAAAAAATATATATTTTTTTACTCTGCTTACAAAAGCTGGCATAGTAATAATGGCAGTGACTATGTACAGCTTTTGTGAATGAAACTAATGTGAATATTTCCAGCATTAAAAATTAATTTTCACATTAGTTTCATTCACGATAGCCCGCATAGTAACTGCCGTGAGTACTATGCCAACTTTTG
>JABWIB010000017.1:182308-195083 GCA_016617825.1 Platyplectrum ornatum | reverse complement strand
ACAGTAACGCTGGTCAGTATCTGTGTGCAACATGCAACAATAAAGTATTCTCCCTGCATGCAAACACTGACATTCATTTTACCTCCCTGCAATTCATCATTTTTTAGTTCCCTCTTAAATACGTCGTGCGTAAAGCAATAGTACTGAAAGTCTGGATCTGGGCCATTGAACCTATGATTATACTACCTGTACATAATAATATATATATATATTTATTTATTTTATGTATCTGTTATATCACAGATGTTTTTGTTTTAGTATGAAGTGGGATCAAAACCATGTTTTATGGGGTTTTATTTAGCTTTACCTCCTCCTAAAGGAAATGTATGTACAAGGACAAAAAAGTACATACAAGTACGTAAAAAAAACAAAACATAATCTTTCAATTACATTTTACGCAATATTTTAATAAGATGTGTGTGTGTTCTCATGCTTTGGCTTACAGAGCTGCATACTAAACAATAGGAAATGAAAGATATAAAGCTAATTAATAACAAAAATCTGAAATGTGTTGGTGAAGGCTATAAAAATATCCTGACAGCGTTTCCAAACACAAAACGATTAACAGAATGAAAACATTACTCTGGTGCCATAAATGCAACACACATATATGCAACAATGTTATATTGATTAAGATGATACAACTCTAAACCTCCAGTCCAACATGATTCCATAACTAAAACTAAACAATTTTACAATGTCTCCAAATGTCAACCAGTAATTTACTCCAATTGATTTATTTGAGAAATACTTAAACGCTTCATTGACTAAGCACACATGTGAAACATGAAATAGATTGTTCAAAATAACCACATTAACTTCACTGTGTTAAAGAAAAACAACAACATTCGCTTTTATTTTCCTTAAAATGTTGACAATTTGATGTATTCAGGACTGCTAGTTCTTTTTTTGGAGATCAAAGTGACAATAAGTCACACACATCAAATAATATAGCATCATCTCAATAAAATCTGTTTCAACCAGAACTCGAGAATTTGCTCTACTTCTAAGACTTACACGTTTTGATAGACAGTGATGAAATTTTGCCAATGTACAAAATCGAGTCAATCAATGGCAAAAAAGATTGCATGTTACATCCACAGACTTCCATCACATCAACATTAGTTTTCATTTTACTAGTATCATTGGGCATAAGGTTACCACCCATCCAGGATTACTCCGGATAACCCCAATAATTAAGACGTGTCCGGAGTCTGGATGGAGGGGTGGTTTTCCCATGTTTGTCCGGAAAACTTGTGATGAAAGGTGGTAACCCTAACTGGACCAGGTCCAGACTTCCAAATGTATATATTATTTAATAACAAATGTTTATATAGTGCCGTGTTTATATATGCCGTGTATATAATGGAAATTATTCACATTAGTCCCTGCATCAACAAAGCTTAGCCTTACAGGGACATGGGTTAAATATTAGTAGTGATGTATAGAAACCATATTGTTAGGAGCTCCTAATAATTCAGATCAACAATGTCACGGTGTCTGCAGAAAACAGCAGTGTGTACTGTGCAGACGATCCTCACAGTAAGGATTCCCATTGAAAATAAAGTAGAGCCATCTGGTGGACGAGTGTGTTATTGCAGCCTATTACAGCAGCAAAGCATTGTGAAATTGTAAAAACACTGGCCTTGATAAAGATCCAAGCTCGGATCGAAATGCGTCTGCTGCCAGCAGGATAGTGCTGTCCGATACACCATCATATACTAAGCCTTTATTGACATTTGAGTTATACGATTCATTTGTCATAATTGGAAATGTGAGTGTTTTTATACCTTATTTAATAAATATATGTGGAAAACAATACTGCACTATTTTTGTCCTCCCCGGGGACGCCAAGAGATATGGATTCGGAGAGAGGCTAAACTTCGGGACCTTGGAAAGCAAAACGAGGCGTGATTCGCACGCCCACAGCACCCTACAGTGAAAGTGCCGGAGCAACGTGCATCCAGAGGGTCTGCGAACGACAATCTTCCGTTTGTGAACAACGAAGCTGGACAACACAACATTCGAACTCTGTGAGTGGAACTGTTCTTTCACATTCATTCAAAGTGAAAAGAAACTCTCCGAATAATAGACATTGAGACTTTTATTNTTGTCGTAGCCATAAGCACAGCACCTCCCTATTTTGGTAGGTGCATTGTCTATCGCTTGTTATATCTAAAAACACTGAAGCCTGCACATCGTTGGTCTTTCAGTTGATTGTTTGATCAGCTGATCGTCTGGGAACAGCACCATCGTGTTAATGTGTACCCAGTTTAAGCTCCTCTTCCATGTTACTGCAGCTGGAAGCAGAAGAGCTTAAGCTTCCTGGACTGCACTGAGTACCTAAAGGAAAAGCATGATAGTCTCTCTTTAGGGTTGCCCATTCTGAATACGTGACATTACCTTACATTATACTGCCCCCAAGGAAATGAATGAACTACAGCCCCTGAATTACTGGTTAGTGATCTGTGGCTGGGGCTGTACATATACAGCAGCTTTCCCATGTTCTTACAATTGGCAGCCAGTATTGCCAGAAAGATGAACATTGCCTTTAAACGGTTTAGTTAATAAAAAAGGAACTATGTTTTCTTAATGTTCTTCTTACAATTTGTCCATTAACAAGCTGCTATCAGCCATAAATGCCAGTGACAGCGTAAAATATGCATGTTTATGAGCCTACAGAAGTGCTTACACAAATAGATTGATTACACTGAGCAAGCTATAACAATGGAGAACATTTTTTGCTGTGTTAGTTAAAGTGGGTTAAAGGATCAAACCTAAAAACTGATATTTATTCACATTTCCCAAAGCAGTTCAGCTTCTGAGTGAAGATTTATGATATTTTTCATTTTCTGGTTGGGGTTTATTGATTTAAAATGTCTTCTATAAAAACAGCCTCAATCTGTCTTTTCTTGAGTCATTAATAGCAGGTCACCTGTAGACAGCCAAAGCTTTTCATTACCTACAGCTACCAGTTACTAAAGTATTGGAAACGATATAATATACATGTATAGATAGCTATATATTTGTATCTGAAGCTAATAATCCCCAAGTTAACTGAAATCTATTTCAGATGTGTTTCATATATTGACAGGACAAAAATTGCTTTAGTAGAACCATGTATTATAAGAAATGTATATTAAATAATACTGTCTAGCTTATATGAGAAGGTGGGGAGAAAGCCAGGATGTAGCACAAGACCCACAAGGCCACATCGAGTTCACAGTGGTCATTCAGGACACTGATCAGGGTGACAAGTTTTGGGCCTGCATCAATGGAAGGTCTCCACATGGAGCCTAGATTGCCCTTAAGAAGCCCTGCACAATGCAGCTGGTGAAGAGACGTGTGAAACCCCGGCAGAGCATGATGAGAAGCAGCGCCAGTGCCATCAGAAGCGAGGAGCTGACATCCAGCGACCAGTATGAAGACAGCAAGGCAAAGGGTGCAAATGCAGGAAAGACGCTGCTTGTTGTGGTTGAGGTTTCTTTTCTCTTTGTAGTCATGGAAGAAGCATTGCATCTGACAACAACAGAAAGCTGGGGGTGGCATATGCCTCACATTCAGGGTGCTGGATGAGCCTATTACTGTGTTAGGTGCGACATATATTCTGCTTTTTGTAAGTGAGACTTGAAATTATCAGGAGTAATATAGAGAAGACAAGGACTGTATGTGTGCATATTCTAAACTTACAACACCATGCAGTTGTTCTAACATGTAAGTGCACTGCATTTTTGTGCATGAAAGCGACTGATCTGTCTGTGTACTAGCTAAAAAGGGTATTCCACTATGTAAATGAAAATCTGAGCTTTTCTGTAAAGCTGCGTGCTGAGCGGCAGTGTAAATCCTGTACGCTTCTTCCTGAAATCCTGAACCGTCTCAGGGCTGGTGCAACTGCCTGACAGAGGAGATTATTCTTCAATAAAAGCTCCTATACACAAATAACACAGCCCTACAGACCAAACACAGCTGACAGCCATTAATCAGTCTATATAAGAATAAAACACGCTGCTTTACACTATATTATACTGACTATTTTTTATATCTACCACTGAGACGGTTTTATTATTTACAATAAAAAAACAAATGATTGCATCTGATTCAGAGTATTAGAACAGCATGTACAAATCCATCAATGAAAATGTGTGCAACCTATTAATTGTTCCATCAGTAACGACCATGGTTAGGTCATAATGAAACAGCTATTGGAACATCCAATACAAAACAAGAAAGAAATCAGGTAATACATAAAGGGCACAAGCAAGCACCAATAACATTTCTTTAATATAATATAATGTTAGAATTTAATATAATGTTATATTTAAAACCATTATTGGTGTTTGCTTGTGCACTGTATGTATTACCTGCTTTCTTTATTGTTTTGTATTGGATTATTTGCGGATATTGAGTGGCACCTTCTAGATTATTGATAAAGAAGTTAGATTGCACCTTGGTTTGTGCACTTATGTTCCGCTAATTGTAGCTATTAAAATATGCAACGTGTTCGTGCTGATATGCTGGGTAGTGTAGTGCGCTAGTGTATACATATTTGCATGCTTTAAAGTATATTTTTATGTTTATTTTTATACTTAATTTAATTTGTTACTATTCATTTTATAAAAGCATTTGTCAGTATAATGCAGAGAATATGCTTTAAAATAGATTTATTCTTAAATGTAAAGGTGGCCATGCACAGACCGATTTGTGGGAAAAAATCTTGTCATGTATGGCCACTAAAAAAACGGCGATAAAACACTGGAAAAAGAAAAGATAAAGCTGGTCAATCGGATTTTCTGATTAATCCACGACTATCGTTTGTTCAAATTAAAAAAAATAGAAATGAATTAAATAAAAATATACTGACATTTCAGGTGTCTTCGCTGGGCACCGGAGACAGTCATTTGTAAAATGATTATGCTGTTACTCATAAAGTTGTAACACATTTGCTCAAGCTCTAATGATGTGGTATGGCAGTGACTTTACATGTAACATGTGTCATTTGTATAAAGTAGATGTGAATTTAAAAAGCTATATCTCCTTAGTAGCTATTACACTGCAAACACAGCTTACATTCTATTCATAGCGCCAAGGCCAATAATACCCAAATAAATACATTATATGCATTATTAAAAACTGATTACTACAATATGATGAAATACTTTCTGCACATAAATAGGAACATGATAAAGTTCTTACACTTAAAAATAAAATCCTTCTGAATATTGTAGACCAGCAATATTTAATAATATATTATGAACATAATTCTAGGTATGAAATTATTCTCTTGAAGTAATAATAACATGTATTATTGACTGAATAAACCAGAACAAATATACTTATTTCTAAATTTAAACTAGTTAGTCTATTTATTAAACATAGAAGTAATGAACAGATATTCAATAGCAGATTCCATGTTGTTAACCTCCACAAAGGTGCCCGTAAGTGTTCTATTAACAGCATTGTGCAGACGGAAAACAGTATCGTATGGGGCAGTATAAAATGAGTGTTGGAGGGCCGACAAAATAAAAATACTACTGTACTGTAGCCAGGAGACTAATAGTCTACAATGCAAATTTTAGATAAAGTTCCTTTTACATGTCAATAGTATTTTATCATTTAACAGTTTCTGTTCTCTCCTGCCTTGTGTCACATTGATTAATGTACACTCACCAAAATAGGTCAGATTTCAGTTTAAATTCTACTTGCAATAGTGATTTTTCTTCCCAAGGAGACCTCAATCAGACCTATTGATAAAAGAGGAGCAGATTCTGCTTTGGTTTCAAGTTAAAAGCTAGTTTTGCAGCAAAGCTCTGACTGCTGTGTGGGTAGAAAATGGCATCCAGCAGTGCGTGCAGAATATATATATATATATATATATATATATATATTATACCGCACACAAATGCAAAATGTGATTTGTTTTATCTTACCTTTCCTATCATTTCCTATGGAGACAACAAATATGTGGTTATGAACCATGGTGGACACATTGAAGCCATGTACTGATGCCAAGAACATAGTAAGGGACAAACAACAAAGGTCATTAGCTGCACTCTGAGTCCTGAATAGGATACAGAATCTCTGCCATGACTGCACATAGCACAGATAGAAGACTGAAGTGATCTTTAATTAATTAATGAAAATCTCCACAATGGGTGCCACCCTATCTTCTCCTTTGTTGGGACTCAAGCACAATTTCTGGTGTTTCCCATAGTACAGTAATTATGTAGTAATCAATGCACAAGCCTGCAAGGGATCATGATAAGTAACTTCTAGAAGCTATGTCTTTTTATTATCTTAATAAATAGAGCTGCTGGGCGCACTGGAATAAACAAGCAGAATTATTTGAGGCTAGCATATATTTATACAGTTTTGAATGTATTTAAATTTCCCAAGAAGACAAAGGTTACATTTTTTTCCCTTGCTAATAACGAAAGCAAATGGATTCTGGCAACAATGAAACGATTATATTTAAGTGATTGTATTTGATTATTAGGAATGACAGCAAAAGCTATGTGTCAACACATTTTAAGGAATGTTTAAGTGAGGGCATTTTATTTCACCTTACCATTAGCAAACATCACTGATGAGGGCATGTGGCCCTAGCAGTTTCTGAAGGCTGCCTCATAGACAGTTATGATGCATGAGAAGTCATTATATGTACATTTACAACAAATTACTATAATCACCATTTAAAACACATTTTCCATTTTTTTATGCACTGACAGGATCAAAAGCGCTATGATCTTTTCTAATAAATACTAGGAACTAGAACCCTACTAACACCATTTCAATTATTAAAAATTCCAATTTAAAAGTTTTTTTTAACTTCAGAATGGAACAGATTCTATACCTTGTATCACAATTTCCTTGATGCTACCGCTTTTAGTTTTTACTTCTTGAACACAATGCACTTAAACCGATGACATTGACATAAAAGCATGCACATATACCCAGGTTTATTTTGGTGGAAAAGGGTCCCAAGAAATCAAACCCTAGTAAAGTGACCCAGGTTTTAACCCGGGACTAATGCAGGATTTTTACCCGGGTCGCTGCAGTGGATAAGGGGTTTCCCTTTAAAACATAGTAGGTAACAATACACTACTCCATTCAGTGGAAATGGTGTCAACCAAGGTTCACCTTGCAGTGGAAAAGGTGTCTTTTTTTGACCTGGGAAAATGCAGGGTACAAACCCAGATCTGAACCTGGGCTATTGGTGGAAACAAGGTATAATATAAACTGTATACTTGTCTTGTCTTTACAACATATGATGTTCTAAAAAATGGGATGCAGTCAGTGCTGTGACAGCCCTATTTTCGACATAGATATAGCCAGCAGCTTAATGTCAGCTGTATCTATTCCGACATAGTATTAACCAGGGGCGTAGTTAAAGGTTCATTGGCCCAGGTACAAAAGGTAAGTTTGGGACCACCCTACTTTATTTTATTAAAAATAAAATTTCTGTTTCTAAAATAAAATTTCTATTTACCCACATGTCCATGTGTATGTGTGTATGTATGTTTGTATGTATGTATGTATGTATGTATGTATGTATGTATGTTTGTTTGTATTCATGTATGTGTGTGTGTGTATGTATGTATGTATGCATGCATGTATGTTTGTGTGCATGTATGTATCCACTTACCCTCTGTACTGCTTCTCATCCTTCTTCCCTTTTTCTTTCTTTCTTTCTTTCTTTCTTTCCATCCTTCCTTTTTTTCTTTAGGTGCCTGTCAGAAGGCACAAATTTGTGACTAAAAAGAGGAGAAAGAGGGGGGAGAGAAAGGAGAGAGAGGTGAGAGAGAGGGGGGAGTGAGAGAAACAGAGGAAAGAGAGGGGTTACAGAGAAAGTGAGGAGAGAGGGGGGAGAGAGAGAAAGAGAGAAGAGAGAGGGAGAGAGAGAGAGGGGGAAGATAAAAAAGAGGAGAGAAAGGGGGGGAGAGAGAAAGAGAGGAGAGTGGGAGTGAAGAGAGAGAAAGAGATTACCTACCTGAAGTTGTGCTCTTCCTCTTCTCAGCTTCCTTTTCTGGAAAGGGGAGGGGGTAGCAGGAAGGGGAGGGGGAGAGGGCTGGGGATCTGCAGATTCAGTGTTATATCATGTGGTCACGATCGCGGAGCATTTTTTTTTATCCTGTTCAGGGGCCCAGTCACAATCGCGACTGCTGCAACCCCTGTAGCTATGCCACTGGTATTTATGCTAAGACTTATTTTTAAAAATGAAGCAATATGCTGAAATGCATACTACAACCATTTCTAATGCCAACACCTCAGACAGATGCTGGTGATGCAGGGGAAGGTTATGGTTAAGCAGCAGCGAGGGGAAGGTTGGAGTCAGGCAGTGGGGTGGGAAATGTTGGTGTTAAGCTGCAGGGAGAGGAAGGTCAGGGTTTGGCAGTGTGGAATGGAGAGTTAGGCAGTGGGGAGAGGAAGGTTAGGAGGAGGCAGCAGGAAAGGGTAGGGATAAGCAGTGGGAGGCAAAGGTTTGGGTTAGGCATCAGGAAGAAGAAGGTTGGGGTTAGGTTGCAGGGAGTAGAGAGTTAGAATTAGGGTAGAGGAAGAGGAAGGTTCAGGTAAGAATTAAGGACTTGAAATACTCATCTGAGTTTCAAAACTCCTGTTGTCAGAGAGGCGCTGCTCCATTTTCGTTTAAAGCTGTTTTTAGGGGGTTCCAGGGTTTTGGATCTAATTGGGGCCTAGTATTCACTGGAGCCCTTGATGGTATAGGCAGACTTAAACAGTGGGTACCCATAGCATCATGACCCTTGTATGATAGCTTTAGGACAAAGATACAGAGAGACAAGAAGCACAGGGCAAACCACAATAGTAAGTCCCGCTTTTGGTATGGTATGGTATGGTAACATGTTGCAGGGACACAGGATAACAGATCTAAACAAGAATCAGAGGGTTACCATCATACATGCATGGACAATGGTAGCAGCAGATCCTGGAGTACATGTAACAAGACTAATGACTTTCAACCTGGACAGGGTTGGGCAATCCTATATAATTAGGCTGTCCAGGTGCCGTATATTTTATACCAAAGGAGTCAAACATCAGCCCCTATGGGGCAAATCAAAATAATATCCATGATCCTAATAGCATACCATAGTCCTAGATTGTTTCTTAGGGGCAGAAAAGGAAATACTAATTCCACATTTTGTAACAGTATGTATGCTGTGCAAAAAAACACTGAATTTGGAAAGCTATAAGGTGCATACTTGTCTCTGAATCAGCTCCTTTAACTTTAGTTAAATTATACAGATGTTATGTTAGATTGAGAGGGAGAACAATTCCCATCATATTTGATGACCTGTTAGTACAAAATAAGGACAGAAGTAGATACATGAACAAAGACCTGAGAGACCTCGCACTGTACAATAGGTATAATGCAGGTTTATAGGGTGCATACAGGGACAAAACATAACGTATTTCCTTTGAAAGAACTTCACTTGCAAAATAAACATGTTACCAGGGTGAGGATAACTGCAGTGTCAAGACCTTAACAAAAGCCACAATCAATCATGTGAAGTTTAATCATTCAGCAGGCTTAGAATAGTTTGTAAATCAGCTCTAGGTGAGGAGAAAAATTGCCACAAATGGTCATTAATTCTTACCGGGAAATTCCTACCTGCTAAGTGCTGTCAGTAGCTAAATAGCAGCAAGCTTTGAGAGCAGGCTGTACTAAACTACTGACAGAAATTTACTACAATAACACAGAGCTCGAGCAAAGTACATTTTCTAAGAAAATGAAAACAATTCTCCAAAGATGAATATTAAGTAAGTAAAATAAGTGAGTGTTATCACATAGAAGTACAAATATTGAATATTTCCTGTATTTAGTCACAATTAAGAAAATCTAGAAATCTAGAAATTTTGAAATCTATAAAACAAAACTGACATTGCTCCATAGTAAAAGATTATGGACCAGATCCAGATTTTACATAATATTGTCTTACGCATGACTTCGTCAGCCATTACAATTCGTCATTACAATTCGTCACTTACTGAATACTATACATCACCANTCANTGACGAATTTTCTTCACTGACGATCGCTGACGAAAGATCTTTCAAAAGAAGATTCGTCAGTTACTGAATTCCCCCCCAGGTGTCAAACTACACATCCCAGCATGCTCCAGATACATAGTTTATACCTGACATGTTGTGACGTGTAGTTTGACAACACCTGCATAGACCAACATATCTTTAAAGTGTATGATTCAAGATACATGATAAATTGTAAATATTCTCAATTATTTTGTAAAGCATTTATAAACCCTGCAGATAAAAAGTAACATTATGTTCTAAACATATGACCCTATTAACGGTTCATCAGGATGTCCATTCTGCTTTGCCACCACTGAACTTACCTTGTTGGTGAAAATACTACTTTAATGCCTCATTTATCTCTCTATGAAAATCTTTTCATGGTTTGAAAAGCTTGATATTTTTTTCACCTATGTTTTCGATGATGCTTGCTGCAGTTATCACACTTCATTAAACAACATCAATGTGTCATAAAAACAACAGATTTCACGAGCCCCTTGGCAGCTAGGGTTAATGAAAAATTTGGCCAGCCTTGTAGCACCATGACAGCATGTTTCGCTACTAAAAAGGAGACTTGGGACTGAATACAAATGCTGCTTTCAAATGTTGGACGGTTAGAAAGCACTGTGGCGATAATAAACCCTACAGAGTTCTGAAAGCATTTATTCTGTAGGGAATATTCTTTTCAAAAGAAAGAACAATATGTCCAGTGGCCTTTTACGACACCGGGTTGGGAGCAAGAATTGAATAGTTGCTGTTTGTTCGAAATCCCCTCTCTTTATACAACTATCAGAATTTTCAGAATGGTTAAAATGAAGAAATGTAGTTTTAAAAAGAAAAGTACAATGGTAAAGATGTACACATACTTCACATGAACTTAATCCTTGACTTTAGGTCTACTATAATATTTACAAGTGCAACATTGTACAACGTTTTATTATGTTGCTGCTGCATACATTCTAAAGTACGCAGTTATAAATACATTTTTCTTATTAGAATACTTGCCCATTACATGCCACTTTTGTAGCCAATGTCAGTGCCCATGGTGGTGGAGCTCAAGGGGGCTGCATGGAGGCAGGCTGAGCAGAATTTGAAAAGCCTTCCTGCCTTCGTTTATGCACACTGAGCTTTTCTCAACATTACTTATTCATTACTCACAGCGGGAGTCATCCAGCAGAGATGCCATGAATAGATCTGCTAAATGGAAAGGACACATTCTATACATTGCATTGCATAGATACTTCAAATAGCTTTATATTGCATGGTGCTACTTATCTGTATTTGCACATGTGTGTAACTATTGTTTTATGCATTTTATGATACAGATAGAATATCAATGTTTCATGTTGTTGCGCTAATTGTGACAACATGTAATATTTTTAGCTCCCATGGCGTATAGCATGCTGTCCATGTTCTAGTCTAGGCCTTGGGCGCAGCTTTCTTCTGGGATATTTATGGGTGTCCATGCTGTCAATCAGAGCCACTATGAGAGCCATTATGACAGAAGGCAGGAGGACTGCTGACCAATCACTGATCAGCAATTTTTTGCTAAGATTCAGCATGACAAAAAAATCACTGATGGTTTATCGCCTGGTTCTCTTGTCACCTTCAAAGATTCTCCTCCTGTTTATTCCTTGTCACACTCATAGTGTCTCAGCCATATCAGTCCCATCTTCCTTGGGCATTGACAGTTCCAGTGTATACCCCCAGTGCTCCTAGTTAAACTCCACACCCTGGTTATCCACCAGTGTAACATTATAACAGCCATAAAATTTCAAATCTAGAGACTATTCCAGAATGTAAAATGAAACTGAGAGCTTGAATCTGATTGGTTGCTATGGACAGCATCACCACTTTTCAGTCTCACTGCAATCTCACCACTTAGTAAATATACCCTGATGACTAGAGATGACAGCAGGAGAACCAGACGATTTGACCATGCTGAATCCTAAAAAAGAACTGTTGTCAGTGATTGGCCAGCAGTCTTCCTGCCTTCTGCTCCTATTGGCCCTCACACTGTTTGTGAAATACAGGAAACCCAAAAATATCCTGGAGAAAGGGCAGGCCCAAGGTGTAGACTAGAGCTTGGACATGATGTACACCATGATGCATGGGACTTGCTGAAGGAACATAGTATAGGAAAAATTTACCAGAATCTGGAGCGCTGGATAACCAGGAATATTTATTAAAATATTATTAAATTGCATACACAATAGAACTATTAAAGCAGCATACAATACATATACAATAAAAAAGAGGTAAAAAATATTTATATCAAGGAAGACAAAAAAATATAATAAAATAAAAGAGAATGCACTCTGCTAAAGAAATAGGCTCTCTATAAATAGAGAATCAGATGGTATTTGTGGAGGGACTGCTCAATGTCGCTAGAATGATATTATGTGACCGGTCACAATGTTCACTTGGTGTATAATTGGTATATTGACATATGAAAGCCACAAAAAACGGAGACCTCTCTTTAACGCAGATGTCTAGCTTTATAAATGGATTATCCACAGGCGATAATGTGGTATAGTGGTGGTTTTATCAGAGGCTTTATACCAGCTTAATTTAGATTACCTTTTTTCCTCCNGTGCTTATATGGCGGATTGCCAATGTGGTATCAGTAGAATGAATCTGTGGCTGGACTCTAGCAACAAGCCTCTGCAAGCTCCAGGGTTATTCTGCGGCTGGATGGTATTGTGTCCCACAAACTGCTGTAGGTTTCCAC
>JABWIB010000017.1:160662-175964 GCA_016617825.1 Platyplectrum ornatum | reverse complement strand
TATATACTCTTATATATATAAAGATGTTTCAAGAGTGGGCAAAACCATGTTGAATTGCAGGGAAGGTAAATTGAATTAATTGCAATCAGTATTACAGGTGAGAGATGATGTTTCCTAGCACCATTCTAATAACAGTGTAACAGTAACGCATTTTCCCTGCATGTAAACGCTGACATTCATTTTACCTCCCCTGCAATTCAACATGGTTTTACCCACTCTAGAAAACTTCTTGCCAAATAATCTCTTTAATTCAACTGAAAAAAAGTTTAAAAGTTTAAAAGAAATAGACCAGCCTTATATGATTGAGTTCTTCGAACTTTGTTTATTAGATCTTATAAAACAAATTGGCTCTAAAATACTTCCCTAAGGCATTATGGATTTATTTTACAATAGAAACAATGTTGCTCTCTGGCCTTTCAAATATATTGCAATTTTGTACCTCATTTTGACAGGAAATTCTATAAACACACCAAATTTCCAATTCACCTCACTCAAGTCAGTTAAGAAATAGTGCACAAAGCTGCATATATCCAAACAGTCCTTGAAAAGCTACACGGTTTAAAGACATCAAGCACTTAAACAGATGATTAATGGATGTACGACCAGATTTTACTATGTTGGAATTATTATATCTTAAAACCTAACAAAGGGTGTGATTATATGTAAATGTTATTATTTATTATATTATTTTTCACTGCCTGACAAACACATGGTCCATCTGTTTAGAGGTAAAAGTAAAGCTTGGACACTCACTAAAATGATTATTGTGCCAACTCACCAATTATTGTGAATTGGCACATTAATCTTTCTAGGAAGTGGGTCACAGAATTTCAGAATATCAGATAATCTGATATTTTGGAATTCCCAATTTATATTGTCCCACAGGAGACAATATTGTGAAGTGTGTGGGCAGGATACGATTATTAGACCCTGTACCTACACCCCACGCTTTTTATGCTTTGGTCTGTATACCCCCCAATCACTGTATTGACATATTACATATAAATGGGATCTAACAAAAAATGTGGGGACCACTTTAAGTGATCTATCAGCTATGGTTGTTTTTAATATTACCACAACATCATTTTCCATATGTTGTTACATTAATTACATTGACTATTGTGTTTTGTTCTCTGAAAACTTGATTTCTGAAAATCCAGAATGTGTGTAGAGTTTCTGTAAAATGTTTTCAAATTGATCTTTTTTGTACTGTGTACGGATATTCCTGTATGTTATTGTGCATTCAACAAATGTAGTAACAATAGTTCCATTGACTATTGTGTTTTCTGATAGATATAATGATGAAAAAAAGAAATCGGAGTTTGGTAAATAAAATGACAAATAATTAACAATATGTGATTGTTTCTCAAAAATAACTATTGTGATGTGAATAGTTTAGTAAATATTTCGTTATTTCCCAATAAATGTTTAAGGCGTATGGTATAAATGGGAGCATTTTCAGACCTTGGTCTGGCCACTTTAGAGTATCTAATGCATGATAGGTAGAACCTGCTGTTTACTACAACATGTCATCCTAGAAAGTTTATCATCTCTAACTAAATTAGAATCAAAAGTATTTATGAGGTACTTCACTCTTTATTGTGGAGACTGTATGCAAAGCAGAGGGTGCATAGGGGATGTACATAGTACATTAAGGACTGATTTTAGCTCTTACGCACTATCCAGACTTCTGCACCACCCTGTGTTTAAGCAGGGACAGTGTGGAAAACTTGTAATAGGGTTCCCTGTGTGGATTTCCATATGTATGAGGGAAGTGGTCTTTCTCTATACGTACTCTATATGAGGAATCTGCATAGTGTTGGTCACAGAAAACTTATTCCGGCCTTCGGGTTAACCGTTTAGTTCTATGTCACTTTGTCATCAGAAGGTGTTTAGAACCTGGGACCAGATTCAGACCTTTGCCTTTTCCACTGTCACGCAAAATCGAGACCGTCACGCTATCTCGCCACCTACCGGTTAAGGAGAAGGAATTATGTTTTATTTGTTACATTTAATTAAAAGTTAACAAGTGTTGGGTCATAGGTGGAGTCGTGGTGGAGCTTGGCAGAGTCACTGTGGGACCAGGACTGGGACTTATTTGTCCTGTTTTCGGCCCCTAAAATGTTGGCTCTGCTGTAGCGGTGCTCTGAACACCATGTACAGCTGCCATCCAAAGCCGAATTCCTGCTGTATCTCTTTTCAGTAAGGTACACACATATCATATTGGGGAAACACAATACAATATAAGGGCCTTACGCAGACCCTACTGTATTATAAACTGGATAAAATATATATAAAATTATATCAAATTATACTATATATAATGTATATTCTCTTTTATTTGTTTACACAATCCACCTCACCATTGAAAAGGCACAGAAGCACTTACATGACCTGCCAGTGGGTCTGTCTGTTCAGTGTATGAGTATCCTAGTTCAGTCTGTGAATACAGTTATGTTTACCAGTTTCTCTGTCTAGTCATTGTATTTTCATTCCTGGCAGTGTGTGTCTATCAGTGTCTACAACTGTCCTATCTATCTGTATAGCCATAGCCATGGTCTCTGTGTTAGTAGTTGTAGTAGTCTGTATGTAATACAGATACTGCATTGGTCTTTAAGAGATCATTGCTTTTTTATAGTCCCAAAAAATACATGCATTATACTTATTTATTAGATGCAACCTTTAAATATCTTTGCATTACAAAAAGTCATCCTATATGATCTGAAAGTACTGTTATTTAGCAGACAGCTGTTTAGAGCATGTTAGTTAACTCTGTAGGACAGAGTCTAAAAGGTCTTCTAAACCCTGAAACTATACTGTGACCTTGTCATAGATATCTCAAGGGTATTTACATTTCATCTGCATGATACGGTCGTGCATTTTGAACATCTTAATTTCAACCTCACTGGTTTACAAAGTGTGCCATTGATTGCATTATTGAACAAAGTTCCTTAGATTGATTTATATTAATTTTCATAAATGTAGACATGCTTTCTCTTGATTACAAGTTGCAACGCATATGGTGTTTTAATTATATTCTTGTATCTTAGATAAAATTCTTCATTATGTATAGTAAAACAAGAATTAATTTGTGACACGCTTCTTGATCAACCACTGACGCAATGTTTCTTCTTATGTTGCTTAAAAGGCCTGTAGACAACCATTATAATGTTGGTTTAATTTAAAATGTTATTTTCATTGCTTACTAAATATTATTTATGTTATTTGTATTATTTATATTATATATTTTGTTAAATTTTCTTATATAATACCAGCAATAATAATTTGGTATAGCTATAATAATCAGAATTATGTTTATTATTATTATTGTTGTTGTTATTATTATTATTACAAAATTGTACATTTTGGGTTGCAATAGGTATTTGAATGTAATAAGAAAAGCAAAGGATTGTCACTGCACTGTAAGTATAACATTACTGACGCTTCCCTTGGAATACAATATTGTAACTGTTACTTAAATAAATATGCAATCTGATCTAAACATATGGGACTGTATCCAGAGTTTCAACAGCTTCTGACTCAGGTTGACCTGGTGTTACGATGTACAGATTAAGTGTGTCAAAACACTGCAAATTGAGTCAGACTGATGTTATTTAACATTTACAAGAATCGGAAAAGTTAAGATAGATTGTGGTTATTTTTGTGAGGGGCAGAATTAATGAAGCAATCGCATGGATGTCTGGATACGCAGACTGTATGCATTTGATACTGTTTTATAGCAAGCTTTCACAGCACATGATGTCTAGATCACACCACACCAGTTATTTTTATGGCAACCAAAAGACTATGCAATCAGTTTAATTAGTAAATTAGTATGATCATGCATTTGATTGCTTCATTATGCCATAAGATCAAAATCAGATGCCACAAAATAAATCTTATTTTGAGTGTTAAGTTAAACCTAATAAGACAACAGTACTAACAAACATGTATGTATAATATGTGTATACTAAACTGTACCTATAAAGGTACTTTCTACAGCATTAAGCATAAACCAGTGTTGCTAAATAAAACAGTAAGGAGAGCAATGAAAAAAAAGAAGCGTGCATTCAAATTGTTGAAATCTGAGGGTAGTGCAGAGTCCTTCCAGATCTACAGACTGTAATAAATCATGCATAAAGAAGATAAAACTAGCAAAAATAGAAACCGAAAATTTAGTTGCAAAACAAACCCTAAAAAATAGAGAGCAAAACAAACCCTAAAAAGTTTTTTAAGTATATAAATGGTAAAAGAATAAAGAAGGACAATACAGGAGCCATAAAACAGGAGATGGGTGGACTGATTCATGATAATAAGGGAAAACCAGATGTATTAAATAATTTATTTTCTTCAGTCTTCACTAGAGAGGAGATCTTAGTAGGAATATTGCATAATTATGGAAATGCAACCCAAACATTTCACAATATTTGGGTAACAAAAGAAGAAGTCCAAAGGAGGCTTAAAAAAAAAAGATAAATGTCCAGATGGCATACACCCAAGGGTTCTAAATGAGCAAGCTTATCTCAGAAATATCTATACTGCTCTACTTAATTTATATAGCAATTTATATATTCATTTTTATCAGGTTTAGTATCAAGGGATTGGCGAATGGCAGATGTGGTGCAATTGTTTAAAAGGAATTAAATCAAAACCAGGAGATTATAGACCTGTAAGCCTGACAGTGGGGAAACAGTGGGGAAAATACTTGAAGGCATAATAAGGGATAATATTCAGGATTACTTGGTGGTCAATAAGATAATTACTGGGAATCAGCATGGATTAACAAGGGTCTTGTCAAACTAACATAATTAGCTTCTATGAGTAAGTGTGAACTTGCTGATGCGGTAGATGTGTACTTAGATTTTTCAAAAGCCTTTGATACAGTACTACACAAGAGATTGGTTCACAAATTAAGGGTACTGGGTCAAGACAATAACATTTGTACTTGGGTCGAGAATTGTTTGGAGAATAGGGAGCGGTGGTGTTAAATGGAACAATTTCTGATTGGTCAAAAAAAATTTGTGGTGTACCGCAGGGCTCCATGCTGGAGCCACTCCTTTTTACTATATTTATAAATGACCTTGGGGATGTCTTAAAGAGCAAAGTCACTCTTACAAAGGGACTTGAATAAACTGATGAATTACGCAGCCAAATGGAAAATGAGATTCAATATAGATACATGTAAAACTATGCATATAGATAACAATAACAAACATCAAATCTATACATTAAATGGGATTCATTTAGGGGAGTCTTCAATGGAGAATTATTTGGGAATGCTTGTAGANAATAGACTTAGCAATAGGGCACAATGTCAATCAGCAGCAGCAAGGGCCAATAAGATATTAGCATGTATAAAAAGGGGCATAGATGCACAGGAAGACTGTGTAATTTTACCACACTATAAATTGTTGGTAAGGTCTCATCTGGAATACGGGGTACAGTTCTGGGCACCACTCCATAAAAAGGACATTACAGAACTGAACAGGTTTAGAGAAGGGCAACAAAACTGTTATAGAGTAATTAAATTTAGGTACTTTAGAAAAGAGGTGATATGATTACCATCTACAAATACATTAGGGGTCAGTACAGAGAGCTTTCACATTACCCCTAGATCCGTACAGAGGACACACGATCATCTGCTAAGATTATAAGAAAGGAAGTTTCACAACCAGCAGAGGAAAGGCTTCTTTACAGTAAGGGCAGTGAAGATGTAGAATTTATTGCCAGAAAAGGTTGTGATGGCAGGATCAATAGATGAATTTAAGAAGGGTTTAAACAAAGGAAAAGGATATCCAGAGTTACGACTGGTAAGTAAACATTTACTCTGGTCAGGAGGGAGCTCTTGTATATTTAATCTGAATCACCTTCAATTGTTAAAAAAAACAATTGTCATTTTGTAATGGTAATGTGGAAATATTGCCCTATTGACAAGGGCTTTGTGTCATTGCTTGTGATGAATAAATGCCTTAGTTTCTGCTTTGTCATACATTTCTTAATAGTCTCTGCATGATTACACATCCCGTTATAAATATTAATTATTTCAGAGTGGTAGGATAATAATTATTTTACACATGTGGCCAAAAGAATCCCTAAATAGGTAAGCTGTAAAACTAATCATGTCATAACCCTTCCTATCACAATTCTACCAAATAAATCTTTAAGTTGTCGTAAAGTCCTAATGAAATAAAATAAAATATATTAAAATTCAGTTTCAGTTAGAAGCTTATCAGGCTTAAAACTGTAGTTTCGGAGTTACAATGAATGCCTGTCATATGCAATTGGGTTTGCAGAAATTCTGAATGACCTACTCATTGTGATCTTGTACTGACTGAAATAAGTGTTACTATGTACCTTCTCACTGTCCTCTAGTCCTGGCTTAATTCCATCCACTCGTTACACACACTTTGGCCTGTATTTACTAAGGAGAGGGATTGCAGGGAGATTAAAGAGTGGGGATGTTGCCCATAGCAACCAATCAGATTCAAGCTCTCAGTTTCATTTTACATACTGGAGAATGTGAACTTGAATCTGATTGGTTGCTATGGGCAACATCCCCACTCTTTAATCTCCCTGCAATCTATCTGCTTAGTAAATATAGGCCTTTGTCTCTCTGTGATTGCACCAGTGACATGGAGATATGGTTTATCTCCTTTGCCCTGTCCTGTTATACCTCTTCTAAAAAACTCTCAATTTCCATCAGGCTGCAATCCTGTGACTTGACTGACTGAGTGCAAAGATAATCTCAATAACTTCACGTGTATCATTGTTCCTCATTTGATGATTTAAACAATACATTTAATCTGGCCAGACATTTAAATTGTGGCTCCAGTGGGATGGGACTGATGTGAGTGACAAGTGTTCTCTGTACAGTGCTGCGTAAAATTAGGGTAGGTGGTGAGAGAAGGGTTGCCTTACTGGAAGGGTGGTGAGTGGAATGGGTAGATCGCCCATGTTTTCTTATCTTTGTCAAATTTATGTTTCTGTTTTAATATTCCTAATTGATTATTTATCAATTTGTTCAAATCCATCAGTTTTATAACTTGGGTGCACATTTAATCACAAGATGAACGACCTATTCAGCAGACATCTGTTCTGTGTGTACTCACCAAACATGATGCAGGCTCATTTCAGACAGTCTATGGTCTTTGACCTGATTGCTAGTACAGTAGCTTATAATATTTCTGATCAACAGTGTCTTATGTCAGAAAACTTAAGTGTATTCAGAGCACACAATCCTCAGAGCAACAATTCCCTTTGAAAATTAATTATAGAGCTCTTTATAAACGAGTATGTAGTTGCAGCATAATACTGCAGCAAGGGTTTCTGGGTTTATTTACAAACAGGGACCTCCTTTGCAGAGATCTTTGAAATCAGCTGATCATCTGCTAAATGTACTCTTATGTTAGGTACAAATGCTGGTAAATGAAAGGGATTAAGTTAAAAGGAGATCTATGATTTAAGGTTTCTGCTGTCATATATAGTTCTAAATGATAAATGTAGATCTTATTTTTGGGGTCAATCAAACAAAATAGTACACCCTTTACTTAATCTTCAGTCTGATCTGATATGTGATCTCATATAGAGCTTGATACTGATTTTATAAATCTGGATGATTTCTGCATACAGGATTCTTAAATCGTCTGTATATCCGCACTTAACACCCACAGAACCAAGACCTCTGTATGTCCCACAAAATCCAGAGTTGTGGACAGAGGATGTGCTTTCATTCCGTGCATACAAAATTGGGTCTGATGGGTGCGTAAATGGTGTGCCAGGGGGAGTCTATTACGAAAATGCAACTGGGAGTTAGATATGGGAAAATTGCATACGTACAATCTTACCGTTAAGACATGGTTGCCAACTCTCCCGGAATATCAGGGAGACTCCCTGAAAAGTGGGTGATCTCCCTGACTCCCTGAAGTGNAATAAGTGTTACTATGTACCTTCTCACTGTCCTCTAGTCCTGGCTTAATTCCATCCACTCGTTACACACACTTTGGCCTGTATTTACTAAGGAGAGGGATTGCAGGGAGATTAAAGAGTGGGGATGTTGCCCATAGCAACCAATCAGATTCAAGCTCTCAGTTTCATTTTACATACTGGAGAATGTGAACTTGAATCTGATTGGTTGCTATGGGCAACATCCCCACTCTTTAATCTCCCTGCAATCTATCTGCTTAGTAAATATAGGCCTTTGTCTCTCTGTGATTGCACCAGTGACATGGAGATATGGTTTATCTCCTTTGCCCTGTCCTGTTATACCTCTTCTAAAAAACTCTCAATTTCCATCAGGCTGCAATCCTGTGACTTGACTGACTGAGTGCAAAGATAATCTCAATAACTTCACGTGTATCATTGTTCCTCATTTGATGATTTAAACAATACATTTAATCTGGCCAGACATTTAAATTGTGGCTCCAGTGGGATGGGACTGATGTGAGTGACAAGTGTTCTCTGTACAGTGCTGCGTAAAATTAGGGTAGGTGGTGAGAGAAG
Organism: Platyplectrum ornatum; assembly: GCA_016617825.1. Taxonomy (NCBI): domain Eukaryota; kingdom Metazoa; phylum Chordata; class Amphibia; order Anura; family Limnodynastidae; genus Platyplectrum; species Platyplectrum ornatum. The sequence goes on along the minus strand of JABWIB010000017.1, from coordinate 167,465 downwards.
GGTTGCCTTACTGGAAGGGTGGTGAGTGGAATGGGTAGATCGCCCATGTTTTCTTATCTTTGTCAAATTTATGTTTCTGTTTTAATATTCCTAATTGATTATTTATCAATTTGTTCAAATCCATCAGTTTTATAACTTGGGTGCACATTTAATCACAAGATGAACGACCTATTCAGCAGACATCTGTTCTGTGTGTACTCACCAAACATGATGCAGGCTCATTTCAGACAGTCTATGGTCTTTGACCTGATTGCTAGTACAGTAGCTTATAATATTTCTGATCAACAGTGTCTTATGTCAGAAAACTTAAGTGTATTCAGAGCACACAATCCTCAGAGCAACAATTCCCTTTGAAAATTAATTATAGAGCTCTTTATAAACGAGTATGTAGTTGCAGCATAATACTGCAGCAAGGGTTTCTGGGTTTATTTACAAACAGGGACCTCCTTTGCAGAGATCTTTGAAATCAGCTGATCATCTGCTAAATGTACTCTTATGTTAGGTACAAATGCTGGTAAATGAAAGGGATTAAGTTAAAAGGAGATCTATGATTTAAGGTTTCTGCTGTCATATATAGTTCTAAATGATAAATGTAGATCTTATTTTTGGGGTCAATCAAACAAAATAGTACACCCTTTACTTAATCTTCAGTCTGATCTGATATGTGATCTCATATAGAGCTTGATACTGATTTTATAAATCTGGATGATTTCTGCATACAGGATTCTTAAATCGTCTGTATATCCGCACTTAACACCCACAGAACCAAGACCTCTGTATGTCCCACAAAATCCAGAGTTGTGGACAGAGGATGTGCTTTCATTCCGTGCATACAAAATTGGGTCTGATGGGTGCGTAAATGGTGTGCCAGGGGGAGTCTATTACGAAAATGCAACTGGGAGTTAGATATGGGAAAATTGCATACGTACAATCTTACCGTTAAGACATGGTTGCCAACTCTCCCGGAATATCAGGGAGACTCCCTGAAAAGTGGGTGATCTCCCTGACTCCCTGAAGTGCTGGATAATCTCCCTGATGCTCATTCAGGTGAAGAAGACATTGTGTTATGATGATAGAAATCACACTTTGTGTCCTATTTCTATAAACATAATGAAGTTAGTGGTTCTCCTATTTACATCTATTCACAATAAATAGTGAAAGTGATTATTTACTGACAATTTAAGAAACAATAAATACTGATGCAGCTACCCCTTTGGTGGCCCAAGTTACACCCCTTTTGTGCAGCGCTTGTGACAATCTCCCTGAAATCCATTTGCAAAAGTAGGCAACCATGCGTTACGATCATTAACTAATCTTGTGATCATTATTACAAAATTGACTGTACATAATTACAAATGAAATGAGATTAATAATAATATAGAAACAAATTCTGCTACTAAGTAATCGATTTAACTTTTATCAAAACTTTGTCAAAGGAAGTTAAAAAAACGAAGATGCACCACATGTGGCCAAAAGGGGGTTTCACACATCTCTTAAATAATAGAAGGTTCATTTTAATGTTTGCTCTTCTTATGATTACCACAATCGCTGTTTGACAGCATAGCATTCATTTCTGTAAAAGTACAGAAATGTTCAATTAAAATATCAGCTCAATAACACAAAAGTACACAATGTACTATCTTGAATGTTAATACAATATTGACTTCTACTGGTATATTAGACAAACAAATGTAATACTTTAAAAGCGTATCCATGGCAACTGTCATCCTGTCATAATCCTTAATGGAGCATTACCCTAGGACATGCATTTGTTTCTTAATATTTTGGATTGTATAACAATAAAAATGTTAGGGACATTGTGATATTTTACGGGTCAGATTTACTATATTGTTTTTTAATTATCATTACTTTCATGTGGCCTACTAAATAATACTGAAGACCATAGAAAGTAAATTACAGACTGCCATGTAATCGTTGCCTCCAGGTTAGATACAGAGAAATACCTACACAATGCAAGGTGCTTTAATCTTTTACATAGTGGTATAAGGCCACTGAGAATAAGCAGTAAACATGCTTATCCCATTCCATTATATAAATACAGTAAGACCTGCTTTGATTTATCTATTGACAGTATTACATTCACATAAAACACACACTGACATTAGACAGGCACTGAAAGTTTTAGCTTTCACATCACACTTGTTCAAAATACAGTGACAGCAATATATTTTCATAAATCCATCATCATAGCAGTGTAAATTATTCCAGGAGTGAAGAAGGCGGTCTTCTATTTAACAGAGAGTTGACATGATATATATTTACTACTGTTGCACTATATCTCTATATTTCATGCACACTGGCATTAGAGATGAATACACCCTCCAGTCCGCAGTCAGCGCTCCGTACAATCAGGTAAAGCGCTGGCTGAGCCTGTGCCAGCACTTTACTGGATCTTGACATTTGAAGTGCTGTCACAGGCTGTAGTGAGGGCAGCACAGGGAGAAGGGAGGGGGCATCGCGGGGAGGGCGAGAACTAGTCTCACCAAAGGTAAATATTCTGACACCCCTGTCAGTGTCAGTTTTTTCGTGTCAGTGTCTGGTTTATTTTTAAGTTTTAGAATACCTCCCAACATTGCCACAGAGGAAACCGGGACATGTAGGCCCCACCCCTCGCACAGCACTAAACCCACCAAGCTCTGCCCAAGCCCCACCCAACTCTGCCCACGTCCTATCCAAGGGATAGATGAAGGATGGCTCCGCCATCCAATTAGGAGATGGTATGGGAGGCACTTAGGTTGCTATCGCATGATGCAATAGCAACATCCACTGTCTCCGCCAGCTCAGGTGGAACCTCCGCTCCCAGCATTTTTAAATAGGCAAATGTGTCGGCCCGTATGCAGCAGAACGGGCCTGGCGAAGAGATAAGCATCAGCAGTGGAAACTATCGTTTCCACTGCCGATGCTAGATTTAATAAACAATGTGTTTGTTTTGGGGGGAATTGCCAGTTTTTCATGAAAAACTGGCACTATCACCTCAATTAAAATTTTATAAATAGAGCCCTATGTGCCTAGGCTCCTTGGGGTACCGTGACACTCTGCTCTGGTGTCTTCGGGTTCCGGTCCTGGCGCATGTACAGTAGGTGCATTATGGGAGAACATTACTTAGAGAACATTTTGCGAGCCAAAGCGAGTCTGGCACAGCATAAGAAAATTTACTTTTGTCTCCTAAGTTAGATGTATTTACCAGTGTCAGTTATTCACAACTGTTTTTATTTAGTAGATATATATATATATATATATATATATATATATATATATATATATATATATATTTATAATACAGTTAATAGGTGGCCTCTCCAGGATAGACAGAACTGATTAATGCAATGAAAACCATTTAATGTATTTGTCAATTGCTTTAAATTTGGCATACTATAGCAGTGTATTAAGCTAACCTTACAGCTATTCCCTTATTAGAATCATTAATGGAGTTTATATAGAGGAATTAATTTATATTATGTCTGTTTAGTCATGCTACTGGATTAGTTTTTGATCAACTATTGTTCTCAAATACGGCTTGAAAAAATCCCTTTGAGTCTCATGTAAAATATTCAACCATTGCTTTATATTTAAATGAACCAGGTATAAGTAATGACACACAGCTAGACACTGTCACCTAGCCACAGCATTGTAGCAAGTAATTGGCCACATTTGATTTGGACATTTTCCCATGCAGGCTGAAAATTCAGAACCATGTGAATTCTATTTCAAGACAAACCCTGCTGAGCATCATTGCATGGGTTTGATTTAGCTTTTCAAAGGATCACCTAAAAATGTTGAACAATGTGAAGCAATATGCATTGGGATGAGATTAATTGGGAAGGGACGGCAGCAGTCTACGTGCCAAGAAGGTACTTTTAAGCTAAGTGGCTTAACCAAGTTCAACCAATGTCATCCAACTGTGAAAGTAGGTCTGGCAATCATCCTTATTATTTTTTTCTTCTTTCTGTTTATGAAATACAGACCATCCGTTTGTTTGGTTCCCAGAAGTGAACAATTAAAACTCTGATATGAAAGCAATGCGTCTCTTAGACACAACTATTGACCTTTCTGCTAGTAATGATATAGCACTATTGTTTTGATCAGGCACTTCATACAGGAAGTCCTGGGGTAGTGTTGTGTTTCAAATAGATGGTTACCGCAGTTGTATGAAGTATATGGAAAAAAAAAAACATTAAAGGAATATTTGCATAAGAACATAGGAAATGTACTTGAAAGTATCACAGAAATTCCTTCTGATAGGCTGCACATATATCAGTAGAGATAGAAGCCATTAATGATTACTAACAAGTATGAAGTGTTAGTTATGCTAAAGAAAAGAGTATAATTGATGAATATAAGAATACGCGCTCCATGGAATTGCTTCAAAGTAACGTATTCTTATGTGTGACACTGAACACTGATAGAGCAAACAGTAAAGGTCATTAGCTCAGGGATAGGGTCTTCAACTTCCTTTGTACCCACTCTTACAGGGGCAACTTCTATTCTGCTCGCTGATTGGGTGTGAAATGTACTTATTTCCAATTCCATCTATTATGGCAATCTCTATGGGCCGTGATATAAAAATCATAGTAGTTTTACATGATGTGCTGGCATGGAGGTACATCACACAGAATAGTGTCTACACCTTAATCAATGTGGTAAATAACCAAATTGGAACCAGGGTTTGAAGGTAGTGTGACTAGTTAAGTTATACATAGTACAATCTATCAGACTCTCCACTGAAAAATAATGTTTTCCATAAGGTGCATTTTAAATGGCTGCACATAACCACAGATATGGCTTTGTGGTGTTACAATGATAACTGCAGTTTTGGAAGGTAATATTCAAGGATGCTTGCCAGCAATATACATGTTGGAACAGAACCAATGTTCTGAGCTCTGTTCCTTGGTAGCCATGACTGACCCCTTTTGAATTTGACAGTAACGTCACACATTTTGTAACTGACGTGCAGTGGTGTCTAGTATATTTTATTTTTTCCTGTATGGGCAATTCTAGTGGATATTTGATGACTGGAGGACTATGTCAACTGTCTGATTTATGCATACAGCTCCTGTAAATCAAGTGCCTTAATTATTCTGTGCAGATTGGTCTATGGGGCAACCCCTCAGTGAGAGGGGCAAGATCACGGCGGGGGAGGATTGTGGCGGAAATAGGCATACAGATGATGGACCATGGGTGGCATTATTTACTTGATGGCAGATCTACCTAAAGGTGTAAGGAGTTCACATTCCCCTATTCTGCGCAGTCTATCAGGCCTCTGTGCATACAGAGTTTCTTATGCATGCTTATGATATCTGTCTTGCAATGGCAACTGGTCTGTTGCATACTGAATTGTATAACTTGAAAAGAAGGTAATGGAGCCATTAGTTATATCATTGCCAGATATAGCATTATTGGTTTTGTATACGGAAACACATTCATTTACAATGCGAGAGTGCTTTGACATGAAACTAAACTTGTCCAGCTATCCATAAGCATTTGTGGCTATTGTGGACACATAGGGAAAGCAGCCTTATGATAACTAAGGATCACAGCAGACAGGTAGGAATGTTTTACTATAGGAGCGTGCAAACAAAGAAAAGAGTTATTCAGTTCATATTTATGCTTTCTACATCAAAGTTAATAAATAAAGAAAGCATTTTAGCATTCTACTGTAATGGGTTTGATAGAGGTTCACTACTACATAAACTTCCAACATAAGCTACCTATACATAGTAAACGTTCTTTTCATTCTTTTCATTTGTCACATGGAAACTGACAGCGATGACATCATGGCAGTTCCATGTGCAGGAAAATGAAATAGTCTGTTTAATGATCAGGAAAATAATAGAAGAAAGAGTATTAAAATATGCCTGTAAGAATAGGATGAATGAATGCTAGATGAGTTGTAAGCATAGATCACGGACACGTCATTTATAGATTGTTGCTGATGGGTTTCTACACAGTCTATGCACTGTCACTGACCTAACTCTTCTGGGGGTGGAAATTATTTATTGTTGGCCAAATTGATTTACCCATCTTTAATGAAGAGCAAAACAAAAAGATTTTTCTTATGTTTTTGTTCTATGAACCCCCACCCCCCCNGACATTCGTATTACAGTGAATACTGCTTGGAAGTACTAAGATCTAAGCTTTATTCATCTACATAGTGTCAGAAACAGTAATTTCCATTCCTTTGTACAGCAGCGGGTAACATGTTGAATATAGGCAGCACCTTCATGATTCAAGCATTGTATTTTAGTCAACTCTACATCAGAAAGCTGCCTAAGCTCAGCGATGATAAAGCACGATCACTTTCAATGTGACAGAGAGCAATGACATATCAACAGTGGAACTTAAACGAAAATCCGTGTTCACTTTAACCAGGTTCCATTCAGCTTTACATTTTTTTAATTAAAACCTGTTTCTGCTCAGGAAATTGTATTGCAGTCATCCTTTTTGTTGCCATTCTACAATCCATATACAGGCACGAAAAAAAAAACTGTGTAAAGCCTGTGGGGATTTTATATCTCAGTGACAACAATAGACACATTTTTGTTGGTGAGAGATTAGGCTTTGTGAATTAGGACACTGTCAATAGCTGAGTACATTTAAAGAAATATTTTTATATCATAAAAAATGTAATAGAGTTTGCTGTTTGTTAGTGTGTAGAAATATTAGACTTTGGGGCCGATTCAATCCCCTTCGCACGATCTTTTACTGCCTTAAGCTATTTGCATAAGGCAGGAAATCTCGCGTTTTTTCGTTCGCACCTCATAGAGGTGCGTACAAAAAGACGC
>JABWIB010000017.1:140190-150868 GCA_016617825.1 Platyplectrum ornatum | reverse complement strand
TCCGATATTTGTGTGCTATATGCAAAGGCAGATAAACCATTTCAGAATTATGCACTAAGCAGAAATAGTTTACACTTAGAACACTAAATAGAATTTAACTGTATAGTATGAACAATGACTGGTATAGAGTCTATAATTTAACATAGAGGTCTTAAGCACTGCCATGAGCCATGTAACTTCACAATCAATACAGCTAATAGAATGAATTGTCATATGCTTTCACACTGTTCATTTTAATCTCTGCTAGTAGAATAATTGAGATAGGTATGTCCATATCCCCCAAAAATAAGGTAATTAAACTGATTGTATACTGTGGTTTCAATAATGAACAGTCAGAATGTAAAAGAGATAGTAAAACTAGGTCAGTATTAGCATTATTTTTCTCTTTTGAAAGAAAAGAAATATAATACTATATGCATTTTAAAAGTAATGTTTGGTATTGGAAATGTGAACAAAAGAAACTTCTCGCCCTTTCAGGCATTGCATATATTAATTTCATNACAAATTGTAAAATATTAATACAATATTGGGACTAGTAAGAATATGTGTTTCTTGCCACCACTATGTATTTATCATGTAAACTATGTAAATTATTGCCTCAGNCCCTATCAATACTATGAATNAACGGCTCATAGCAAATGAATGGGTTTTGTCAGTCAAGGGGCAGGGATTTTATTGAAATAAAGGCTTCCATCTCATCCCCATTCTGCCAGCTCTTGGTTTCTTCTGAGAGGGATAAGTTAAAAATTGGCAACCCTGCCATAACTTCCTTTTTGATCATTTCCAAATGAAGTAATACTATATAATGAATTACTTCTATTGCAATAATTTNATTATATTTATATATCTTGGTTATGAAATAGCTTGTAATTAAAATAAAATTAAACATTTTTATTTAGAAATCTTGTTAACAAGTGAATTACTGTATATACTCTTCTTCTCNGTCCACAGAGCAGCTCACAGCTAAGATGGAGCTAAGGTAAAGGAGGGNGAGAACATTACACAGACACAGGAATGAAGCATGACACTGAACCCANAGAGCTGACACAGGCATGAGAGTGTNNTGTATNGGTTACACCATGGCACAGGAGCTTTACATTGCCTTATATGCAGAGGGGACAGGGNACAATAGAGATATATAGGGGAAGATATATAGGAGCTGGTGCCTCGGCTTATATTTGGGTCGGCTTATCCTCGAGTGTGTACGGTATCTTATGAATANAACAAGGCCTAGGCAACTGCAGGTGATGTTCCACTAAAAATATCATATGTTTCAGAAACATAGGTATGACTTAAGAAGCAAAGCATTATGGGAAAATCAGTTTCTCAACACGTAGATTACCACTGAATCTAAGCCTGCTTTACACAACTCACGCCATCACCTAATACCTCTCTCATGCATCCTACCTTAAGTGTCCTGTGAAGATCGGCTGTCTGTAAGACCACTGATCTGCGTGGACCAGTAAACGTAGCTTGGATGGATGGATGTGGATGGATTGCATGTGCAATGTTTTGGAGACTTATGCAAGCAGCTTGTGTAAGTCCCCAAACATTATTAAATCATAATCTGGTCCATTGTCATTATCTGCTCATGAAGCAGTGAAATGGTCTTTTTTTTAACTATATTTGTAATTTCATAGCTTTAATACATTTTGAATTATTGAAAGAAAATTAAAAAATCAAATGTGCACTTGAAATAAGTTTATTTAATGAATATTAAGTGGACAGCATGTATATAATTATTCATCATTTGTGGTCTTTGTATACCATGTTTTTTTTGTTACAGTGTGGTCAAGATTTTACTATAGGGAATATTTAATAAGTTAAAGGTGTGACTCCACATGTAGAAAAAGTTTATTCGTCTCATAATATTGAGTACATCAGACATTTTTATTTGGCCAAAATGATATTTTAATTGTTTATATAATAACTATTTGCTTTATAGAATGTTCAAATTATGCTGTTACGAAACACAAATCATTAGTAGTCTACACATCCAGCATAATGCNCATTGTGGATGGTGGACAAATAAAATGTTAGAATGATATTTGGTAACATTTTTCTCCATATTCAACCTTTATATTATGACTAAACAGTAAAAGTAGAAGATTTGGGTAAGTCCACCGTGAATTTTGAATTCTCGATNTCAATAAGGAAATGCATGTGTCTTAGTGGAAACATGTTTTTCTGGAACACTATACCCTGATAGAGGTTAGAGAACCAAGAATGAGTATTCCACAGAACTTGAAATGTAGGTAGTAGTAGGAGTAGGAGAATTGTAGGAGTTTCTAACCAATTACAGTCTGAGCATATACCTATAGTTACAGATAAAGAGGTCTCACTTGCATATATGCACCAATCCCAATTTAACAGGTTCTTGGTTAACAAGATTTTGCATGCATGCAGTGTGGAAAAGAAGCCACAATACGAAACATGAAGTATATAAGCGGACATTTAAAAAAAGGAACCATTAGTCAACATTGTAGTTAATATCTATACTTTAATGTTTGTGATGTGAGCTTCACTGTCGAAGTCATTAACCAAAAGTTAANAGTCAGTGCTATATCATAGTGACAAAGTACAGGCCAATGAGTATTAAACGCACAATCTCGAGAGATGAATATAATAGAAATGACTGGCTTTATAAGTCATTGTTTTTCGTGTGCTCTACTACAAAGGCAATGTTTAATCTTTTTGTAGTGTAATAATCTCTTTCAGTCATGCAGTGCCACAATTTAATCCTCTCTCATAAACTTTAGGCAATTAATCTCATCTGCAGAGTTTAAAAGGATGAGCGATTAATTGATCATTCAGGTGATTCTGGTCATGAAATACTCATTGAAATAAAGAACCCATGCAGGTTTTTTCCCCTTTTGGCTACTAATCTTGTTAGGTTATTTGCATAAAATGTAAAGTTGAATTCTGTTTTCTTAGTGATTAATCTCATGAAATTTAATTGCACAGACTGAATATCACCCATGTAACCTTAGACTACTTTCCTTAAAGACACGAAGAGCAATAAGCATCTACTACCTGAGAACTCCAATGTTCTTTTTCATGGAGAGAAATAAAGACCAAAAATAGCATAATAAAATGTCAAATATTTCTAGTTTCTTGCCCAATAAATCTTTAAAATTCTTGAATAAATTTTTTATATATTAAGGTTCTTGGGATGTGTTTAATACATGAGGTAAACATCAGCGTAATTATANATAAAAATACATTTTATGTCTTTGTAGAAAATTCATTTAAGTTCAAAAGCAAACAAACAAGCAAACCATGTTATTCCACCAAACAAATCTAAAATGAAAAGAAAAAGAAAAAAGTTGGAAGCAAACTAACTGAAGAAACCCAGTTTCTCCTGTTGGATNTTTTAATAGGTTAAATTGGTTTTTATTTCGCACAACTTAATTTTTTACAGTCTGAAAATATTGTTCCATGTTAGTCAGTGCCAACTAAGGAGTTGGGACCCGAACCAGGTCTACTACCAAGACACAACTCCCCCACACAATATTGCAGAGGTTGGCTAAGTGTTATTCTTACATTTAACAGTTTCAAATGTTAAGCAATGGGGCTGTGTTATAGAATATAAGAATATGGTCTGTTAATAATTAAGCCACCAACCATTTATCCAGTAGCACCAAGGGTATCAAGTATACTTGATCAGAATAAAAATCTATGGCAGTGCTTCCCAAACTTTTGCGTTCGAGGCACCCTTAGGGGTGCACCACTAACACACCACTAACACAAAATTATTACCCATTTTTTTTTAGTTTATGAGTAAAATAATGTAATGACTATTTAGGTAAAGACAGAGATACTTCAGATTGACATTAAATCTTGTGTAGCTCCTCTACAGGAAGTAAAATTGTGCTTCTAAGAAACACTAGCAACATGCCACCATTTCAGAAAAGACATTTCGTGGCACCCCAATGAGAGCATCGTGGCACCCCAGGGAGCCTAGGCACACAGTTTGGGAACCACTGATCTATAGTATAGAGTTTATATCCATATAGATTGATAACCTGTGAGAAATGTGAGAAATAAAATAATTACTGTCACTTATAACACTGATCAGCCTACTTCTGCTGTCATTCGTGTACTTAGGCAACTGACAACAGACCTCCACGTTTTAGTCAGGAGGAGAATCAGGCTGATAATGATCAGGTGATAATGATGATAATTCTTCTTTACAAATGTAATACATGAGGGAGATAATGAGGGAAAGAAACATTTATTCTTCTCTGCGTGAGTGTTCTCTTGACACTCACATTGACAAATTAGACATCATTGTCACTACAACATCATGCTCAAGCCAATGTTATAAACAAGAGGAAGAAAGGTTTGCAACTTAAAACTGACTTGTTTGGCATTCAAATTTAACTCATGTGTCTAAAAAATNTATTTATTTTTATGGTTTCGAAGCCGATTATAGTTCTTAAGAAATTTAATAAAAATANGTTTACTCCTAAAGGAATGAAATAACTTTATAAAAGGTATCTATATATCTTTATCCACACAGGGTAGGAGACAAATTCCTCATATTCTGGGCCTAAATTTACTAAACTGAGTCATTGAAAAAGTAGGGATGTTGCCCATAGCAACCAATTAGATTCAAGCTCTCAGTTTCGCTTTACATACTGGAGTATGACAGCCTGAATCTGATTGGTTGCTATGGGCAACATCCCCACTTTTTCAATCCAGCAGTTTTGTTATGTTTTTTTGTATGCACATATTGTGGCATGCTTTGGCTTATGTTTAATATACATACACCATTAGGCTCTTCCTGGTTTACATATTTTTATGTTTAAGTTAAAAATGTTTACAAATAAACACATAAAAAACATTAGATTTTCTGGGCCATAAACCCAGACCTGAAGCTATACTGTATATGGAACATGTATGAGCTCTGTGGTTGTAAACACTATCTGGGAATGCTGCTGTTTCCTTCCTACCATTAATCTCAGCAATGGAACCTGCGANCAGCTCATGTCTCTCCCCATATTGGCTCTATGTTTAGGATGAACAGACATCATAAATCTTCCATATAGCGTATACACATGGGGATACACAATGTATAACTATATTCAAATTCTATCAATGCACAGTTATGCAAACTATTAGTGTATAAAATACACGCTTGGGGAATACCACAAACAACAGTTAAGCTTTCCTTGTTTTTAATGCAGAAATCAAATCAGCGTGATATAAAAAAAATATCTGTAAACTGAGCTTAAATGTCTCCATCAAAGATGCCTTTAAAAATAAAGCGTATGAAAGTATTTCCTCTAGCTCCGCAGGCTCAGCATGAAATGTTACTATAAAAGTCGCTCCAAAGACATATTCTCCTTTATATAGTTTAAAAGGGGTTTTAATCCTAGTTTATTAATAATAACTGATTAATAAGATATTTAACTTCAGAACCAAACGGTATAACATTTTAAACACTTTCTGGTTTTGAAAATAGTCGCTATCATGAGACTGAAATGATGTCTCTAAAATTCTCTCCAGGCACTTGGCAGTGTCAAAGTTAAAAAAGAAAAATATGATTCTGTCAGCTCAGAGTAGGTACAATATATGTGTTATGTTAGTGTTGGGTTTTTAGTGTACCATATGGCTTGAGTAAGCTATTAATTACTAAATGGAAAATGAAGGGGTTTTGTTGCGAGACACCCATTATTCAAATTTATGTCAGATTCTCCAGGGTGGATTCTGCTTTAAACATACCGAAAGATAAAAGTTTAATATTTCTTAACACGTGGGGCTAGATTTACTAACTGCAGGAGAGGAAACGTGAAGATGTTGCCCATATCAGACATATTCTAGTAAGTGAAAGTTGTAAGAGTAATGTTAAATCCACTGTCAAGTCACTTGTGTACGTACAACATGTAATTGGTGCAAATAATAATAAATGTTATATATTTAATAAAAGGGTGTTTATTGACAATTCATAGTTACAGCCTCTGTATTTGTAATGTTCCTAGCACTCGCTCAGTTTTTTAATAATGNTGTGTATTTTGTGGAAAACATGAACTAATGTCCTTAGTGCATAATTAATGTCAAGTCTCTTTGCCTGAAACACTTCATTTGCTGTTATTTGTCCTTTATACATTAGGACAGACCAACACGTGTGATATTCGCATTGCTTTAGTGCATCTGCTTATATACACAGCAGCCCCAGGGTCTGGCTTCAGAACATTGTCAATACGCTCAGCACTATGGGAGAATTGATCAGAACCTGTTAATGTGTATTGTAACATATTACATGTCAAGTATCTGACCAAAGTAATGTCATGATTTGTTCTTAAATCATTAAGCAAAGATTGCCATTGCTACTTATTATCTAACGCTTACTTGTCCAGGCAACATTCACGCTCAAGACCAAATTATTGTTTTAGATGAACACACTTAACTAAGGGATGGATCAAGCAAAGCCTCAAAACACGAAAAAGCAAAGAAACAATAAGGAACTCATATACAGATGAGAGACATGTTGTTATACAATGGCTATATTAAGTGTATTATTTATATATATACAACAGTCAGCGATATTAGGAAACAATAGTGGATAAAAACCAAACAGTTGCTTCTCTTTTAGTTTTTTAAATATCCACCCTAAATATCAAGAATTGGTCTTTCTGAGGAAACCACTGTAGCTTAGGTCTCCTAACTTTAGAACTGATTCAGGTGTTTAGAACACTACCTTAAGTCCAACATGCACAGACACCTGTGTACACTTGTCATACAGAAAAGACATAACAATGTTCTCATCCCAACTCATACTGATTGCTTTTAATGATTCATTTCTATGCACTTTTGACAGGCTATAAAAGAGACATAGCAATCTTTGTCACGTCAGGGCCTACATTTAATAAGCAGAGATTGTAATGTGGAGATGTTGCCTATAGCTACCAATCAGATTCATTTTACATACTGGAGTTCTCAGTTTCATTTTACATACTGGAGAATATGAGCTTGAATCTGATTGATTGCTATGGGCAACATCCCCACTTTTCCAATCCTGCCGTTTAGTAAATTGAGGCCAAGATGTCTGTTTAGTTAATCTAAGCACAAGGAACAAAAATAAAGCTAGAGTCTTTTATAACCATTCTATTTTATCATAGGTTTGGTGATATGAAAGAAACACAAATAATAAATTAACTTAATCGTTTCTAAAAGAAATCTATATTTGTCTATGATGCATGATTAAATGCTNAAATATTTCTAATGTGAAAGAGATATTTTAAAATGTACTTTAAAACAGGTATCTTCTACCACACATAGTGGTAGTGGATGGTCTGAAATAAATTCAGAAACCTGCATAGCAAATGATCCTTGAGTTACAATTACATTTTTCATAATCAGACCTGCATTCATTCTATGATGCTGTGTTATAATTGTTGCACTTACAAAATGAGAGTTTGCTGTATATTTAGCATTTTAGATGTGCTCAATCTACATGTAATCAAGGACTCAATGAAGGTTATCTTATACTGTTGAGTCAAATAACTTAGTATAATATATATATATATATATATATATATATATATATATATATATAATCCCTATTTTTCAGGTAATGTCATAGGAAAAATAAAAACATAATGCTTTAATAGACCTTTACTGTTGCCGTCTTCAGCTGTTATTTTTTTTTGCCTTTAGTCTTACCTTGAAATGCAGGCCTGGTTGGGTTGAGATTAGGTGATACACTATGAAGAACATTCCAGTTGTTTGTCTTCTACTGCTTNATAGACTTTTCTGAATTTGGCTTTTCTGAATATAGTCCCATCATCAAGTGCCAATGAAAGCCCTGTTTACTTATGCCACTCTGTCTCCACCGTGTTTTACAAACTATGGACCAGATCTAGACATGTGTACCGTTGAACTAACGAGTGAGTGGGTAAAACCATGTTGGATTGCAAGGGAGGTAAAATGAATGATAGTGTTTGCATGCATAAGTTAATGGGGTTCCAACCCACTGGAGAGTTCTTCACTCTGGTTGGTGAAAAAAAAATATTTCTTCTTTCGCAGACAACGTAATGATGACACATTAGCATCAACAGGCTGTGCGGTAGCGAGAGGTTTACAACTTTTGCAGCTCCAACATAAAAGCATGTTGAATTCTTTCCCTAACCCTCCTCTTACACTACTCTACCCCTTACACTAACCTTCCTCCCACCGTTGCCTAACCGTAACCATCACCACCATTCACAACCAAAACAAATTGTATGATCATCTCTTGATGGAAGTGGAAAGGCATATATGTATTCAAAATATATCTTATCCTCAAGATCTGCTTAAAACATTAAATAACTAAATGAAAAAAAAAAAAAACTAACACCCACTACCAGCCACCTGTTAACCCTAGCGACTTCTGGTTACTCAGTGTAATCAGGCCAGAAAAAGAATGTGACTCCCTTATCCACTCTAAACATATAAGAAAGATTTGCCTGTGGCACGCTGTAGGTGCTGCCATGGCTAGGTGCTTTTATTTAATTGGAGATTTCAACACTGGCATCTGGGAAGCCCAAAGTAGCAATATCCCATACCTCCCAACTTGTCTACTGCTGAGATCGGGACAAGTAAGCCCCGCCCNTTTTTAGCTCCACGACGGCGGCAAATGTTCAAATTTAGATGAATTTAACCCTATAAACAAAGTTTTCCTCCTTATCGTGACAAACAGACGCTGGANGGACAGTGGCACAGTCACCCAAACGCGGGACTGTCCTGCTGCAATCGGGGCGTTTGATAGGTATAATATCCTTACCATCTACTGACACTGGAAGCTGTAGTGCACCAGGGAAAAAAAACACACAGAGACTTAAAATAATATATACAAACAGTTCAGAATAATATGTTTTGACAATACACTGTTATTAACAGGAGGAAAAATAATTACAGGAGATGAATCTGTATGAATGAAGTTAAGAATGTGATGTATTATTACAATGTAAGTGTATAAAACCTNTTTAGTTACAAAATGTACATTAGAAATAGATGCAAAAACATAACAAACGTGTAACAGTTCATTAGCTAAGCAGTTGGAAGCAGAGAATGTATCTTTGTGATATTGAAGACATTACCTATGGTGCTGGCCAGCTGCTGAAATGCTCAGTGTACAGCATATCTACTACATGAGCATGTACTCTAGAGTGCCTTCTGATGGCTTGATAAATAGCCTATTTCTTAAAATAGAACCAGTTATCTGCACAGAAAAACTCCTCAGAAATAATCTTCATCTTACAGTATTTAGTTTAACAAGAAGGATTAGCTGTCGCAGTAGATTCATAAAAGAATCATTCAGAAGATTTTCAGTACAAGTCTTAAGTGTTGTTAATCTAACAAGTACAATACTGTGATGTTAAATAACCGAGCCACATAGAAGTGCACATTNCATTTTATATGTTTGCACGGTCACTTAGCACATATTTCATAAAAAAAAAATGTAGCAGGCACCACTGTATGACGTTTGGGGAACAAATGACTTTAGGTCACCCTACACCTGAAGCGCCTGTAACTACCGGAGCATGGATGGATCAGGTATAAATGTAAGCTATTTTGATGGATCACCTGCACTCTCCCAGGTGCTGGTTGCAAGGTGAAAGGTGTTCACTAATTCCATGGTAATTGTATCATCTACAGAGACTATTCAACAGCTCAGAACTAATTCCACACCTGAAAATTGTTCAAAAATGCACTCAAGCTATTTAAATGTCTGTATACTACACAAATGCAGGAAATATTCTCAGAAATGTTATACATCTGATACAGAATATTGTAATATTGCAAATATTAAACTATACTGAAATTTGAAACAAAAATACAGTTTGTCCTCTAATCGGGACAAACTGGGAGTTGAGAGGGAAAGCGNGACAGCCCCACAAAAGCGGGACTGTCCCACTGAAATCGGGACACTGGGGAGGTATGTTATAAACCACATATATGAGAATCTGTAACACAATGTACTAGCTTATTCTCTTTTTGTGTAGGAGCTTGTGTAGTTCACAGTGTTTTTACTGTATAAATCTAAGAAGTTTGAAGCATTGCAAAATAAGTACTACGCCTTTAAACAGAATATAATATAGAGCCAGAATAATGCTACATGCTTAAAATTATCATTCCCCCAGATAGAAAGCAAATATAGCTCTATAAGCTGTTTTCAGTTCATCAAAACTCATGTTACTGATTGTTGGAAATATCAGGTAATGAGTATGTGTTGAGCATGTATTTCATCAGCTGAAAATCTTTAATTGTAATTGCAGTATGTAATGGTGTAATTAGTTGCCTTACTGACAGGACGGACTTAAATGTTTCCTACTGTTTAAAAGAAGGAGCAACTAATGTCTTGAAACTAGCCTTTATTCTACTTGTCGTAAATAGCAGGTACGCAAGATTCAGAGCTGCGCAAAAGCATGCTGGCGGAGACGCAGGGCTGAATCAGCCCCCCTATCTATATGAGTTCTCTCCTAGTCACTGATCAATAATCTCCTGTTGATCAGACATACATAAGACCAGGGCCTATATTTACTAAACTGTGGGAACTATATATATAGTTTTTATGGGCATTCTGATCTCCCTGGCTCCCTGAAAAGTGGGTGATCTCCCTGACTCCCTGAGGTGTTGGATAATCTCCCTGATGCTCATTCAGTTGAAGAAGACATTGTGTTATGATGATAGA
>JABWIB010000017.1:96480-110232 GCA_016617825.1 Platyplectrum ornatum | reverse complement strand
TATATATATATATATATATATATATATATATATATATATATATATAAAAGATATACACAGCAAACGATGAAGCACTCGGAGTCTTATTGCAGTTAAAACATCATCCAACGTTTCAGTTTATTACTTTCATCAGGGACATCAGTAATAAACTAAAACATTGGATGATGTTTTAACTGCAATAAGACTCTGAGTGCTTCATCGTTTGCTGTGTATATGAAGAGCCTTGTCTGAGGTTGGGTGAGAGCACCGAAGCAATTATATTATATTAGCCATTATCTAGATACCTTTGCAAATGTATATTTGAGTGCCAGTATTCACGAAGACGCATATATAAAAGATATATTTATATAGTAAATAGGGATGGGGTGGGGCAAAGCATTTTGGACCTGGGCCCATAACTCACTAGTTCCATTTCTAAGTGGAGTTAACGTCAATGCATACTTTTTTCTTTTTCATCGTTTCATAGCCATGATTGTGCATCTGTTCATAGTATGATTGTTCCATGTTCTTATGTATCTGGTGTGGTTGTATCACCTCCCCCTTCCTTCTTAAAGAGTTGTTAAATTATGTTCATTTTATCATTTCAAAAGACGCTATAAAAACCTCTGTAAATACAATTGTATTTACAAAAAAAAATTACAAAAACACACGAAATACTATGCTTGGTGATACAGTTGTGGTCACTTTGACATTTCCTGTAAAAAAAAACTACAACAAAAAGCACAGCAAGAATTGATTTCTATAACAACATTATTTTTACACCTTAGACTTTGTAATTTTCTTTGTCAAGTGTTTCAAGATGACCTGTCAACTTAGAAGTAAAAGCTGCATGATTCACATGAAACGTGCTTTAATTTTTCTTTGAATCTTAAGTATTTTCTCTTTCAAACAGTATAAGCGACTCATCGAAGAAATGCAAAGTGCAATCACAATGATTTTCCTTTAAGTAGTAATGCAAATGGCAATTAGAAGGGTATCATAC
Source organism: Platyplectrum ornatum (assembly GCA_016617825.1). Classification (NCBI taxonomy): domain Eukaryota; kingdom Metazoa; phylum Chordata; class Amphibia; order Anura; family Limnodynastidae; genus Platyplectrum; species Platyplectrum ornatum. The sequence continues at coordinate 109,250 of JABWIB010000017.1, read as the reverse complement.
CAGTTAATGTCCCAATGGGGAAACAAGCTGGGATTCTAATATACATTTAATGTGAAAGTCACTCATTATATATTAAAGAAAAAAACCTCAAACAAACTGTAAATGAATGTATAATATAGATTCTGTATGAACAATTGAAAAATCAGCATATTTAATAAAGTTTGTAAAAATAAGCTATTAAATATATTCTAGAAATCATAATTGGTTCTGATATTTTACCCCATCTGATCCAGATCCTGTGTTACATAAATAGGAAATTTTTGAGGTCTACATGAGACGTAGACATGCAAGCAACTGCAGTTCTGCATCTCTAGGTGCATTGTATAAAGCAGCTGTAAATTGTTTGTACTTACTGCTCTCTTTGGGTCTGAAGAGGGTATACTCCAGGGATGCCGTCTCTCCTGGAATATTTGGGAGACTTCCCAAACTTTGGCAAATCTCCCATTATCCTGAGAGATTTGCAAATATTATAATTCTAAATGTTTAATAAAAACCCTCCATTGTCAATTTACTCCCATTTACACGGCATAAACAATCCTTGATTTGAATCCTTTGTATTCAATGAGGTGAAAGTACATGTGAGGCTATGTTGCACATGATCTATTTAAAATGTTATAGTACTATGTTGTTTACTTCAGTTATGACAATAGTTTTAGACGGATGATTCACATATATGTCCTTGAAGATTCCTATCACTGATGCATTCTCTTTCTAGGGATTTCACAATTGTGCTTTCCATTCTCTCCCTAGTACATTAATTGTACTGCCATTGACCTTTTGCTTTGCATAAAAAATAACTATAGCAATAAACGTGACGCTGATATTTTAGTTATGTTTACTATTTCTACTGTGTATAAGTCAGTAAACAGAAAAACAAAAATCTAAATTTGCCATACATAAATATTTGTAAGAATATGTTATACACATACATAATAATACAAGGAAGAGTTTTAACAAATAGATACAGGAATATTATAGGTTGATACAAAAGTGGCACAGTAAACATAAGAGTAAGCATAAGTGAATTGTGTACATACTTGTTAATTGTGTAGAATAGTGAGTTGAGGTTAAGAAGATTGATACACTTTTCAGAAAAGGTCACTGTTCAAGGAAGCATTGGAGGCTTAGAAAAAGGCTTCTTTTATTATACAGATAATTCCTTGAAATGGGGTCAGCCTGGGTAGTTTGAAAGTACGTAACAGAGGCACATATTTTGAAAATACATTACTCTAGGAAAAATATGGAGACAAAGGAACTGCTTTTCTTTGGTTCCAACTACCAATCACTATTTATATTTGTCTTTGCAAGAATTGACTGTTAAATAACATTTAATTAGAAGTTCTTTTAACTGTAATGATTTCCTTAACCCATGCATTCATTCATTCATTTATTTATTTATTCATTCAACTATCTATGATAATAATTTAACCTCTAATACCTCGGTTCTCAAACTGTGGGTCGGGACCTCAGGGTGGGTCGCACCCACATTTGGATGGGGTCACGACTTCCTCAGAGAGACCATTGTCCACTGCTGGCCCAACACTAGGGGATCGGGGTTTACCACTGTGATGCATACGTGAAGTAGGTGATTGGAGGCCAGCGGCCAACTAGACTACTACACTAAACCAGCTCTAAACTTAGAGCTGTTTAAAATAATGATCTGATCACCAACATTTTTTAAATAGTGCTTGATTTCTAAATACATAAGGGTATTGTTCGGCAGTAACTTGCTGGGGTTGTGTAAAAAAAAATTTTGTCGTATGGGGTCCCAGAGCAAAATAGTTTGAGAACCCTTGATCTAATCCTAATGGTACTGCAAGGTTCTTATAAAGATGCAATACATTTATTTACATAGCAACATTAAATCAATAAAACAGTAAGAATAATAGTAATGGACATGTTATTTTAGTAACATTGATTACACAAGGATTACAGGACATAGACAGGGTCTGTACAAGGCTGATGAAATGTGTAGGACTTAGCATGGAGGCATTTCTTGTTCTTATTCACATACAGAGCCAACAGATCCTCTCCTGCCACTACCATTAGACAAAGAACAGTTATATAGGACTTCTGCACCAATAGTGTACTCAATGCAATTAATGGAAACACCACCCATTTTTGCATAGCTCCTACCCTTTTGTGCCGGCAAATCAGGACAGCCTAGTGTAAGTGAAAGTTGGTATGTATGGAATGTACATTATACAGGTGACGGTGACAGTGTGACACCTGTTCAGTGACATTAATGACAATAGAAGAGACATTTCAGTATTTGGGGCAATGGAGGAGCAGCTGCTGCTGATTGTACAGTGATAACATCATCTCTGAGCCTGGGCACTATGACATCATCTCTGAGCCTGGGCACCATGACATCATCTCTGAGCCTGGGCACTATGACATCATGGATTTCCCTTATATACTTTGCTTCTTTTTGAAGTTGGATTGCGTAGACATGGGCGGCTGCTTCAGTGTCTGCTGTAAATCTCAGCAAATTGAGGATAATGATGATGAGGATTCATACACTTATGATACCTGGAGTGAGGAGGATCTGAACTGGGTATCTGATGGAAGTGTTTGTGATGACGATGATGCCTGGATGGAGGAAGAAGAGCTGGAGAACTGGCAACTACATATGAGGGCAAACACTGGATTATTTCCAAAAATGTTTCCCCGTAGTATGCCATCAACACTGCCAACCATACTGGAGGAGGAAGAAGAGCTGGAGAGCTGGCAACTACATATGAGGGCAAACACTGTATTATTTCCAAAAATGTTTCCCCGTAGTATGCCACCAACACTGCCAGCCATACTGGAGGAGGAGGAAGACCAAATGTAATGTGGAGTGAGGAAAGAACTCTAAAGATCATGATTGGACGGAGGAGGAGGGATGGAGGAGGATTATTCTACCAAAACTGCTGTCATCCTGGATAAAGGAGAATATAATTGTTAAATAAAAAAAAATAATATCACAACTCTGATGTGCTGTAATTATTCTGTAAATAATAAACAATATTTAGCTTAAAAGAAGCCTGGACCCTGAGGATTTAGGTCTGTACTGCTAGTTATGGAAGCGTTTATGCCAGTGCTTCCCAAACTTTGTCAGTTTAGGAATCCCGATAGTCCGGACCCCGCAGTCAGTGGTGGGATTCAGTCAGTTCTAACAGGTTCTGTAGAACCTATATAGGTATTGGTTCTTCGAACCGCTTGTTAATGGGTAGAGATGTGTGGGCTTGGTTTAATGAAAACCAATACAGGGGGATATACCATGCACAATATAGGGTATACACCATGTACAACACCTTGTACAATACAGGGAGATACACTATGGATTTTTGCCCGATCGCCGCTGGCAGGACTTTGGTGGAAGCAGGACCGGGTTTAGGTGGAGCTGTTGGACATAGAACCTGTTGTTAATTTATTTGAATCCCACCGCTGCACGCAATCACATAACACTGTATATGTCCTACACAGTGTTATGTGCCTACACTGAAGGAAGTATGTAAAGGCTGGAATCCATGTTATCTGTGGCCAACCCTTACAGTGTAATTCTGCATGGCCTGCGGCACCCCTGGGCGCACAGTTTAGGATCCACTGGTGTATGGTCATTTAAAATGCAGACATTTAATTAAAAAAATGTGTTTTTTCTTTTTCCACAGTCTGCATTTGGTTCAATGTGTAATTTATTAAAATGCCAACAAATCAAATGGCCTTTCAGTTGTGTATGTTAAGTGTTCATTGCAAATACAGACGTAATCTATGTCAGATGATTGGCGCTCACTCCCTAACACCCTGTGCTCAATGGTGGCTGGATGGTTCAAGTATTCTGAATGCTGAGATTATCAGTTTAGTGTGTTTTTGTACTATTTGTCAGTGTGATAGACTGTACTGTACAACAAGTAGCCAGCAATAGTGAGTGGTATGTTTTAGATTATGTACCACAGCCTTAATTTACCATGCAGGGAAATTGAATGGCGATTGAAAAGTGGAGATGTTCCCCATAGCAACCAATCAGATTCCAAGAGCTTGCATCGGATTGGTCACTATGGGCAACATCCCCACTCTCCCTGCTGTTTAGCTGACACTACTTGACCAAGTGCATTTACCATTAATGCACCTAGAAAAGAATATAAGTGTAGTTCACGTGATTGATTATTCTGCAACTATGATATTGTCAGTTTCTTGCACCAACCCCTTGGAAAACCAACACTGGTTGCCCGTGACTGCTTCAAGGATGCGTGACAAATGTCCTAAATGAGAATCCTCTATGTTGGAACCAAAAGGGCAATTAATAATGATGATTCTCCACTTATAAATATATAGGAACTCGGGATAGGATCCAGACCTTCTCCCTCCCCTCGTATGAGCATCCTATACACACACATCGACCTGTTGTTTTAGTGTGAATATGTTATTGCTGAGATATATTAAGCAAGAAATGGTATGATGTATGCTCATGCTAGCAGTATTGGATCAGATGTCACAGTCCAACTTTCCATGCATTGCAGCCTTAAAGATGCGTGGATACCAGAATCCAGTGTTATTGCAGTTCTGCAGAATATATGTCGCTATTATTACACTGCAGGATGGTTGGTAATATAGCTTTTAATTATGAAGAGCTGGTACATTGAAACGTAGTGTCTTCTTTAAGACAATAAACCGTTCCTCTGCAGTGAGTGGAATAGAGAGCGTGCTTAATTGAGCATAGAGACAGATGTCAGGATCACTGTAAACAGTAGTAGACTCAAGCGGTATCCCGGGCTAACCGCGAGTCAGATAGATACTGGTTTACCTTAGAGGGGCTCAAGCAGCGGGTTGACGCGAGCTCGGTACTCATTCCCAGTTAGATGGAGACTGATGGTTCTCAGAGGGGCTCAAGCGGCAGATTGTCATAAGCTCTGTACTCGTTCCCAGACGGATAAAAGTGAGCTTCCCTTAGGAGGGCTCAAGCGGTGGACTACTGGGGACGCTTACGGAGCTCGCGGTAGTCCACCGCTTGAGTCCTCGCTCAAACCCCCTAATTAACCTCTATATAGTTTGGTACAAAACATATACTTAAAGCTGTTTAAAATGATGATCTAAACACCAATTTTTTTTTTTTAAAGTGCTTTCTAAATGCATAAGGGCATTGTTCGGCTGTAACTTGCTGGGGGTTGTGTAAAGAAAAACCTTTGTCGTATGGGGTCCCAGAGCAAAATAGTTTGAGAACCCTTGCTCTAATATAACTAAATTCACTCAGATTTGGTGCATGTGTCAAAACCAGATTCTTTGTGATATTTTTAGTCTAATGTGTCAATAAAAATTATGTGCTACATTCTGGAGACCTGATTTATAATTGACTTTCATATACAAGTGTGTCGTTCCCAAAAGAACAGTTTTAATATAACAATGCAAATGTAAATGATTTTAATTTCCCAAACTTAAAAAAAGGTAAAACTAGTTGTTTAAAGTTGAAATGAAGGACAGTATCTGAATAGAATTCATGCCCTGGAGAACTTAAAACATCTAATAGTCACTCCAAAGGTTTTACAAATATTTTCTTCAGCAAAGTCAGCAAACATCATAAGGCTTTTTGTAAATATGTCTACTAGATTCTTTGTTTGAATAGAAATATTGAACTTCACTATTACTTTCATACACACAAGATTATTCAAGATTTCTACATTGGTTCAACAGTCTTCTTTTTGTGTGACTTTGGCCTTATTTCATTGATTAAACATTTAATTTTTAAAAAGAATAAATAAGCCAAATCATCATACTCTATTAAAGGTCACGTGTAAGATAATAGAATTATTAGAAATACTTGCCCTATACCCTAACTTAGTATTTTACATTGTAAACTTGTCTTATTATGTTCTTTACTTAGTATGCTTTCTTTTATTTAAGGCCCACAAATCATCAATAAACTCTTTTGAGATGAACACAATGAATATTTCAGCTGGGGTGTGTCAGAGTTTAGAGGTTTGTCCTGTGACCTCCATTTAGTGCCTAGCTTGTCTGGCAGTAATAATGGGGATCTGACATGGAATAGGAAGGAAGATGGTATGTGGTTGCGGTCACAGGGCATGCACCAAGTTGTATCATATTAAATTGGATCCAGACCTCCATAAGGCTGGTTCTTGATTTGTCACCCCCATGGTGGGGGTATTGCCATGGTTTAGAGGGGCTTTTTTTATTTTCCCTGTTGATCACCATTGGGGCCAAGTTTTGTTTGGTTAATTAAAGTAGCATTATGCAAAGATCTCTGGCCCCACTTACTTCTGTGGCCGCTTTTTCAGCCCAAATAATTATAGTCTCCAATTCTTATTAGACAACTAGTTAATAAAATCTGCCCCTTTTAAACTGCAATCTAAGTCTCTGACTGGTTATTGTATAGGTTATTGTCTGGACTGGCTGAGGGTGGACGAGTTCTCAGCCATTTGCCACTTTATTAACATTAAACATATAACTTACGTGCTACTGGGAAGCATCTTGTTATTGTAATCCCAGGGTAGGTCTGAAATATAAAATGACATTACATATTAGGATCATTAACAAATGTATTTTAACAAACAAAATGTTAAAATGAACGATATTAGAAATAATTTCAAATTACAGACACTTATGTTTAAATTGACTACATCAAAAGTACTGTACATATAATGAAAACTTCATAACCGATGATTAGTGTATTAAAATTACAACAAAAAAAGCCTGTACCAGAGCCTGGTACATAACACCCATCATTCCTGAGTATACACTGTGTATAGTAAAGTATAGTAAAATCTTTTCCTTAGTGGCGAATTTTATGTGCTTTCTAACTATATATCCTCCACTCAGGTTAATGTGATCAAAAGAGGACCTTGTAACCATTCTGTATAACTTTATTAATGAAAAACGGGTACCATTTAAGTTTTTTCACCATTCTATATTTAGTCAACACGGTTTAGTCAAGTCTATCAGACATTGTTAGCCTTAATATACAAGATGCTAAAATAATAATGGCCCGTGCACATAAACAACTAAAGGCTAACTGCTGACTATTGTTGACTATTGTGAACATATTGTGAACATTTGTCCCGAGGTTTCATGTCACCATAGTTCCACCTCTGTGTATTTCCCAAACGCTGAAAGCTTGTTTGAAATATAATTTTGTCCACAGATGAGTAAGACATGCCAAAGCATATACTGAACACAAGCAATATATTTCATATTATGTCCATGAAGTAGTTTGAAATCCCATTGTGTTCTACTGCCTAAAGCATTGTTTGTTTACTATACATGCTAAAGTAATTTACTTGTTATTTAAGTAGTTACTAAAAGTACCATTGGCCTTACTTACTGGGGCTGATAACACTGATTAACAAAATAGTTCTTTTGTTTTAAATTGTCTCTGTCACATAAGAATTGTGAGTCAAGCTACATTAAATTCCCCATATTACATCTATTAACAATACAGATATACAGATGGGTCCAGACACTGCTTTACAGAACTTGTCACACCTTTCTCCCCATGCAGTGTAAAGCTGTGTGAAATTACCATGCATAGCAAAGTTTAGGTTGTTTACTTGTTTACTATTTAGCGGATCCTTTCATTATATCGCTACAGTTGTGAGAATGAAAGGGTGATGTCTACTAGGAGACATGCTGTTAGCCTGTCTCCTAGTTGACATAAATTGCTATTTTTTTTATAGGCAGCAAACTTCTTAGCGCTGTAAATAATACATGTTTATATATATCTATAACGATATAGATTGGTACAACTCATGTGTTGACATTCTTCCCTAACTCACTTTGGTCGGAAGTTCGTGCCTTGAGTAATGAATGGCCTTGCTAAATAGTAAGTACGCAACCTAAACAGTTTTCCTTAGTGGGTGGACCTACTATGGTGAGCTTTTCCTATTTTCAGTGAAAGCTGACTTTTATCTGTAGTAAAGAATTAACATGCTTACGATGTAGATGCATGTGGTATTTCCCATAACAGTAGTCAGCATGCACGCTTGGACCTCATTTGCCTTAGACTTTCAAAGCAATGTTACATTACATTTTCCCGCTTTGTCTTTTATTTTTCTCACTTACCTAAGAGGTACCAGCAAATGTTCTTAAAAGACTACCATGCAGCTTTCTCAGCCTGATTCAGCAGACCATCAAAGCTGCCATCAAGCATCATTTTTATTAATGAAGGGCTTACAAAGATCACTCCTTTGATCGTTGCATTACTGATCCCAGGGATTTTTTATGGTGTACAAATCCTTTTAGCCATTGCTTTCATAAAGTTCTTCATAAGACCAAGTTTTATGTGGAGTGGAAGTAAATTTACTTGTTATGAAACCAACAAGTGATGTACTGACAACATTCTTTTTTCTGGTGTTAGTGATGTTTGCTTGACCAACGCTTCATAATTATTTCTATGGTCTCTACTTACAAACACAACATTAGTCCATTGTGAAACCAAGTTGTAGTACCGGATATTTGTGTTCTTTATAGCTTTTAAGTTTATTATGGAAGAATGTATAAATACATGTATACACAAGTATTCTTTGACCTAGAACTAATGCCTAAAATGTGTGTGAGACAAAGGTAACAATCTTCCGCCAAATCATTGGATGACTGTAACTCGTAATGATGCTTCTAAAAACCATAACTATGGATGATTGAAAGACCAAATTTGAAATCAGCATTGAAAATACATATACTGTATAATAACATCTGAGTTGCTCTGCGACAAATCTTAGTCTTCCAGTTTAATGTAGACTGATAAGTTAAGGCTGCAAAAATGACAGAAGGACCATCAATATCGCCACTGACGGACTGCACAGGCCTCCTATAACTCCTATAGGCAGGGGTCTGTGCAGATAATTAACTAGCTGTCAGGTCGGGGAAGATCTGCCTTCTTTCCCAGTTCTATGACCTCCAAATTGTTTCCTATATTACACATGTGCATGTGTGTTCAACAGATTTCAACTAGGCAGTCCACGTTTAAGACCTGTTTGACTGGTGTGGCCGTGCATTTGCATCCGCACCTCATGGCTGGCTGCTGCAACTGCCAAGAGAATACAGCCATCCACCACTAACAAGTTTTTTAAAAATGGACCAGGCAATGCTTGTATTCGTGACTGCAGGCAGATGTCAGAAGTATTATCTGTGTCAGCATTATCTGTGGGACTTTTCTGATCAGATGTCAGACGGTATAAAATCTCCGCGGTGAGAAAGTATGTGACTGCACAAGCCAGATTTGTGTTCAGTGCAAATAGTATTTATAACCAAAGGTGAGGAAAGGGAAACATATTCCATATTAGGTGCATATTAGCTGTATATTAGGTGCATGAAAGGGAGGGATAAACTTGCACAGCAACAAAAAAGAAAGAGAAACAAATGCCTTAGTGCACTACAATTCACCATTGACTGACTATACCGTTCTGTCTGTAAAATGAAATTCAGAAACATCGGTTACAGTCTGCAAATCAATGATGGCACCTGTCATGTATTTTCTGTGTGCTTTTATACATATGTGTTATTGATATGGACCAGATCCTGCTCTATATCTGTGCGCGAGGGAACTCCTCTGTCATTCTCCTCTCTCAGAGCAGAGAATAGTCGTCTAGTGCTGCTAGACATCGGCCTTAAGTATTTTGTATGGATCATTATTTCGTGTGACAGCCCAAACCCTTGTCCAGTCCCTTAATTTAATTAAGCCACCTGACCATCTCGCTTAATTTAGGTGGGCGGGGGAGACATGTCCGGCCCAGGGGACAGATCCCCTGACGTACACCAGGACATCTGTTCATGTACATCTGGCACGCAGAAGTCGGCTATCGTCTGGATCTGGTCCTTTATCTGGTCCATTTTAGTGGTCAAAGTGGAAATTTAGAAGTGGCGGTATGGACGTTCAGAAGTGGCAGTATGGAAACACAGAATATAATAGAAGTCAATGGAGATTTGAAGGTTTCCAATTACATGGGAGAAGTGCCAGTATGGCATACCCCCGTACACCCCCACTTCGAGCCATGGTCCATTTTATGTGTAAAACTAAACATTTCAGGAATTATGCAGAATAACATATGCCTGGGATGGTACAAAGATAAGAAATAGCAACAGCTTTTCTTAAAACATATTTCTAATCAAATTAGGGTTAGGAGTGGGCCTAAATATAGTTGCTATGCTTAATTTAATACATTTAGGCCCTGGTCTTGTTTGTTATTTAGGTATATAGGTGTGAACAAAAGTCAGCTGTCCACACAGCCTATAGAAAACAACACCACCCTTCTCTACATGAAGCTGGGCATGTAGAATTTACGGGAATGATTAATGCACACACAATTAAATGGCGAGTGAATAAAAACATTAGGAAATCGCATTTTATTTCCTGTTCCTGTAACATCCAATACATACTGATGATACAGCAAATTAAATTGTAATATCAAGCCTTAACACAGAGAATATAAAAAGAGTGCCCTTTTGAGGAGCTGTGGAATTTGTAATTAGACCAAGATTTGCCATTTAGTTATAATACTATTCCATTGATAATTCTGAATAAAAATCCCGTTTAAGCATTTCACTGAAATAACACTGGAAGGACAAAAACAGCATCGCACACATTCTCCCCAGAGCAGCCATATTTCATTACACTGCACACAGAGTTGAAAGCAATCAAGCATAGTTAGCCATCCTCATCCTTCGCTAAGGTAATTATTAGCATGATTTTTTTACACTGTGCTTGCCAAAGAGGAAAATGAAGCATACTATTTCTCAGCGCCATAAAGTGCTAATGAAAACAACGCATCAAAACCATTGTGAAGCTCCGCGTTTTTTCAAACCTGTATTTGGTGTGTAATATAGTTACATGCTATATTTGTACATATCATATGAATACTAAAAAGTGTGTGCAATGCCAAACATCCACATTGGGTTGAATCCAAACATACTAATTTCCAATCACTATGATCTGGATCTGGTCTATTCTTGTTAAATTACAATCACTATGATCTGGATCTGGACTATTCTTGTTAAATTACACTTTTGGTGCAAATATATACCCTTTAACTGAAGACTTTTCTATTCATAAAACCTAATGAAACAGCCAATGATAATGCACATGATGGGAATAGTAAATGAGATGAAGAATGACAGATATGCAACTGGATATAATGGATTTCCTTTTTTCCTGAGTGCAATATACCAACATGTTAACAAGTCTATGTAATCATATCTGCTGATGTCAGTAGTTCCTAGTATATTGCTTTAGGAAGATCAAACTCAGAACCATACGGCTATTGTATAGCTACTTAAGCTGGCCACACACACTGATTATCGCTACCAGCAGGAGGTGGCCAATATGTAGGACTATCTTCTCATGGGAAAAGGTCCTTATATGGGCCCCACACACTCCTCTTACTGGCAGCAATAATCCAGCAGGGACGGAGGGAGGGAGGGCCTGCTGAGATTGACAAGGGGCTCAGGCAGGGACCCTCCTGTCTATCTCCTTACTGATCTGCTGCATGAGCATCCTATCAATGATGAAAGGAAGCTCATGCAGCAGGAAAACTTGAGTAAGAGAAAACCCACCATCCAAACTCAACTCTGATCTACATTGGTAGTGACATTACTTAAGCTCAAGCGGGTCAGAATGCAACAGATTTGGACAGCCAGAATTTCACAAGCTGTGGCTGACCTGTTGCAGCCATCTGGGGTTCTGGTGAAAACTGCCCAACAGTTACACCCTGTACCTGGTGGGACTGTGTGTAAATGACACAATAGGTCAAATACAAACAAGAAACCCAAATTCATAGAATCGGAGTCACTGATTGGTTCTAATATAAATGTCTAATATAAATGGTTCTAATATAAACCTCGTGCACAACTATATCAGCTATAAATTATTTGTTTTTGTATTTGTATACAGTACACCAACAAAACAGATAAATCAAAACGAAAAGATATACCATGCACACCACAAATAAAGATAAAACAAAAATACATAAAATCTATTATGTAAATTATAAAAAACAAACTTATTTTCCATTTTAGGGTTATACATACAGCTTACACAGTTAATAAAATTGCTAGTGACTGCTATTGTTTACATAATGGCAAAGAATGTCACCTAAATTATTAGAAGAGCTATTGGTGACACTCAGTTTGCATTTTCTTTAGGCACCAAAGGAAAATATATTGTTAAGACTGTTCTGCTTCCATTGTCTTTATGTCCCAGAGTGCATCATTAGCTTATCTCTTAGATTCTCAAGAATCCACACATTGAGTTTAATTTGCTCTTGGGAAATAGTATGCTAAATAACCATCAGATTACACCTTCCAAGGCAAAATTGTACTTGGTGGCTATAACAACCCAAATTAAAATGCAATGTGATTATCTCAGATAATGTGTTCAGCCATTCACTGCTTTCAAGTATAATAGAGTCCTAAAGTTTTACTAAGTCTGCAGAAAAAACGGCGAGGATAGAATCGAGCGGAATAGGATTGGCTGTTAAATATTTAACTTTCATTTTTAAAGCTAACATAAAATGGGATCAAATATTGCTAAGGTCTATTTCTTGGTTAGCTGGCAGCAGTAATGGCTGCAAGTGCACAGCTTTACAGATAAGGCCCAATGTTCAATGTATTTTACATAGTGCTAGCTTATAAATAATAATGAAATAATTATTTTTGTGCTTACTTATCTTTATTGAACATGCTTTAGTTACCTTCTTAACAGCTGATTTTGTATACTGTTTATATTTGACTAAATAAAATTGATCTATTAACAATAACAATATATATATATATATATATATATA
>JABWIB010000017.1:56971-69329 GCA_016617825.1 Platyplectrum ornatum | reverse complement strand
GTTTACTTTACAAACTTGCAGTAATGCGTTTTCTAAATATTCATATTAGGTTTACGTTACTACCTCCTAGTATTGCATTTTAAGCATAAGTTGCCCAACGATTAGGTCAGGTGTTTTTTTTAGATTGTAATTAAATTTCATTGCCTGCCTGTACACTAGTTAAGTCAGAGTTACACCGTACTTTTCTGTTAATGGATCCCTTGATGGTTGTTCATTATTATATGCTTTTAAAATGGCTGCTCAACACTCATTTTATAAATATTTAAATAACTGCATTTCTTTAACTTAAACTCCTGAGTGTTGAGTACAGGCATTTGACTAGTAAATCATTTAAATTGTGGGGTGATATGGCAATGTGTGGTATCGTTATCCAAATAATACATTGTTACCGAAAGGAGCGTGCTTAAATATTTCAAACCATGCAAATTGTAGCAATATTTCACTGCAACTGTAATCAATGAATTTGCCAGAGCTCTGTGACTTACTGCGTCTATGAGCACATTTTCTACTGAACTAATTAATCATAGCAATAACATAAACAACAGGAAAAAACAACAACTAATTGAATTGAGCAATAAAACTCTAAATAGAAACATTACTCAAATAACTTGCAGTCTACATACAATTAGATTATATATTATGGAGAGAGGTAAACTGAAATGGCAACAAATTGCAGCACCGTATGAGTGTTATGTAACCTCAGAACAACAATAATGAAACAACAAGCAAAAAGGCATCAATTTTAATACATATAGTTGAATTTAACCAGAAGTCAAAGGTTTTATACAATTAATAAATTATATGATAGAAAAAAATGATAAAAATATTAACATCTTCCGATTATCCTACCCCCCCCCCCTCCACATAATCCTACCTCCCTCCTCCCCCTCCCTTTCCTCTTCTGTAATGTCCGATCCTTCCCTCTTAGAAAGCATGGGCAGGGTCCTCCACCCCTGTGTCATCCACCTCAACCTGGCCCCTTCTCCACCCTATCTCTCTCCCCTACTACTATAAAGTTTCCTACACCACAACCCATTTGTTGTTATTATTTACCCCATTTAACCCATGACCTGTTTCTACTGTCTTTTCAACACTGAATTCTAATTCTAATTATATCAATTATAACTAGTATCAGTACAAGTCCTATATACTGTTTTTTTCTAAATTACATGAACATATTTTTGCACAAATAGCTCAGGCAATGTGATGTGGTAAGATAGATGGAAATGTAGCGGCTCATGCTTTTCCTATGGGACATATGTGCAGTAAAAGGAAATGGAACTTAAACCATCAGAGACAAACTATAAATGTGCTTACTCTGTACAATAATTTCATCATCTATAAACATAAGAAAAAGAAGACCTTTGGTGTTAATGCATGTTAATTAAATGTTAATTGCTAATTAAATGCTAAATTGTCACAGTCATATACATCTTTGGTGGCTGATACAGAAATGAGCATACACCTATTTATTTTTGGTGTCAATGCAGCATGTGTAAGCACATCTGTCTGTGTCTGCTCAGGCAGTTTCACTTTTGTGTGTTTTATGTTTAAATTCTTTATTATATTGAAATACTTAAGAAGCAACCTTGCTTCTTCTCATTTGAATATAAGGTTGTTGCAGGGATTACCCTGCAAATTGGTGTGTAACTTAAATAATGGACCTGACAAAGTGGCGGAGTTGCCGCTGGTGGGCTGGCAGAGTTGCCCTTGTGTGTGAATCTGCGCATGCGCAGATCCACTCTGAATCACATGGATGCGGACGCAAAGCGCGTCTCCGCATCCTTGTGACTGCAACTCATATGCNCAGTTAGCAGGGCTTAGCCCTGCTAATTGCTAGCGNAGCTCGCACCATGTCCAGACATGGTGTCCTATGGACAATTACATGTTTCATTAAGTTAAAAAAAATGTAATTTTTTTTTAAATATCTTTAAAAAAATCATTTTTTAAAGAAAAGAAATATGTGTTTTCTTTACTTAAAATTTTTTTTTTTTTTAGATTTTACTATAAATGATTCATAAAAGCCGACAGCAACTGCCGGCTTTTATGAATGTAGTGAGCGCTGCGTATATACATTAGCAGAGGCATCCAAAGCTTCTGCGCTTTTCAGCTTAGCACAGGGATTAGGGATATATGGAGCATATCCCTGCGTTTTTGCGCAGCTCTTAATCTGTAGTACCTGGTGGCCACAGAAACTCTGTATCAGGTCCCAAGTCTAGACATGGTGTAAATTGTACGTAGCAGCTAGAAGCCATGGGACAATTACCTGCTATATTAAGATTTGCAAAGGTTTAGAAAATGAAAAAAAAACATTTATTGTGTGTATGGGTTTTTTTTAAACCAACAAACCATTTATATAA
Source organism: Platyplectrum ornatum (assembly GCA_016617825.1). Taxonomy (NCBI): domain Eukaryota; kingdom Metazoa; phylum Chordata; class Amphibia; order Anura; family Limnodynastidae; genus Platyplectrum; species Platyplectrum ornatum. The sequence continues at coordinate 66,969 of JABWIB010000017.1, read as the reverse complement.
GCCGGCTTTTATGTGTGCAGCAATCGCTGCATGAATACATTTGCAGAGCGCAGCCGGAGCCTCTGCACTAGCAATGTGTGCGCAGGACAGTAGGGAGGCATGCTCTGTATAGGACGGACACTACTTAAATTAAGCGTCTGCGGTTCCACTGCACATAATGAAATCCTATTGTATACAGTTTGTTTTAAAAAATATAATTCACTATTAATGCAAAACAATTACTAAGATTTCTGACAATGAAATATGTTACAGTGAGGGTTAACTGTTTGCAGCTAATAGAAGGTCTGTTTATAATACATGGCATTTGATGTCAGGACCTGATCTTTCTGACCTGAATGCACAGAAAACTATGCTTCCGAATTATGGATCAGGCTCATAGTCATTTTATTCTCTGCTAGATATAAGTTTATATAAACATACAGATGTTTCCTAGCACAAGTCTAATAACAGTGTAACGGTAACGCTGGTCAGTATCTGTGTGAAAAATGCAACAATAAAGTATTCTCCCTGCATGCAAACACTAACATTCATTTTACCTCCCCTGCAATTCAACATGGTCTTACAAAATGTGTCAATAATAATAATAATTTTCTATCCATTAAGTATGTCATGCTATTAGAATGTTTCTGAAATACAGTTTATGTACTGTCCCATGACTGTAACGCACTAACGGTACTAGATCTTTGGGTACCCTAGGCAAATTCGCACAATCCATGCCTCCTCTTTACCAATGAAACATGCATGTGTTATGCAATGCTTCTTATATAACATGTCATAGAGAAAGTCTGCTTTGGAGACTGATGTTATAGGAACTGATTACATTCATTATAGGTTTACAAACATTCTGGTCTTTAAGTTTGTATTTAAACTTTCTTCCTCACTTTTCTGCCATGGAAACAGTTATCTATCTATAACTACATCAGTAACAAAATGTCCTTGCACTAACTGCTGTAACTGATATGGAGAAAAGACAAAGAGTCTGATTTTCTTTCCAGTATTTTTTGCATTACTCCTGCTTCTCCTGCAGCAATTCAGCATTTTTGTGAGCCAAGCACAAGAATTTGCCAGCTTCATTAGTGCTTACTGCTAAACCCCACACCTCTTATTCTCCACTCAAATCTTTTGTGTGTCCTACTGAATTAATTCCTCCTTCAAAAGCCTTTCACACAAATATAGCTTGGCACATTATGCAACCCCACGGTGCTGTACCAGTCCTAAAAATAAGCTCACTACCATCCACTAAAGAATGGTAAGCCCTGTATGTAGACTACTCCTACATCATGATTTCTCTGCAGCATTCAACATATTGCTGTCTTCTCTATGTTTTACCACTCTGCAAGACCGGCAGCAGGTTTCCACCATAGGTTCTGTGGTGGCTGTGCAGGTTGAGTATTGTGTATGCGCTATGTGGGAGGGAAAGAGAAAGATAGTTGTCTATCCCACTGAAAACAGGACAGTTGGGAGGTATGTGTTTTGTATGTGGGCCTTCTCACACATGCCTGTACGAACTAGTCACTTCCATACTGGAGGTTCTGAAGATCAGAGATGGGTCTGATGAATAAAGCCTTCTTCTCTCTCCGCCCCATCCATAATGCTAACATATACTGTACATTTAATAATATTTAATTCATATATATTATATATATACAAATATATACAGATTCTTTTGAAGTACTTACCAGGACACAAGACGGCTATATTCTGTTTGTGCAGGTGCCAACATGCTGTCCAGTTGCTGTTTGTAAATTATTTGTCAGATTTCAATTGGGATGATATAGTTTGGAATAATTTTTTATCTCCACCTAAAATGAAATGAATTACCTTATTAACTTTTTTTTAACATGTGAAAACAATTTATGACTTATTTAAATATGCAATTAATCAATACATTTGATTACATACATTGCAAGACGAAAATTAGCTAATTTTGTAATGAGGTGATTATGTATGATAACTTAAGAGGGCAAACACTGTAACCCTTAGTAACAAATGCAGCTGTAATGGTTATGTGTATTTGTAAAGGATCAGATTACCAATTATATTTAATCTCATAAACTAATTAAAGAAGAAGCAACTGATGGAACCAACATATAAGAAATCAAGAATATGTATGCAAAACTAAAACACAATGTATTAGGCTACTCTGTTCATACTGAGCATTTATAAAGGTACAGTACTATAGTAATGTCAAACAAAAGCTTGACAGATGTTTACAAATATTTATGAAGTAGATGTCCTGCAATCAACATGTTGGTTTCAGGAATGAACACTCTTGATGGCTGTACTGTTAAAGCACCTTTTCCATATGTATATTTACCAGTTGATCTNATGCATTGGTTCTGACATAAGGTATGCACTGGTTGAAACATTATTAAAAATATGGAGCGTTGGAAATACTTTGTCGCTCCTTCTATGGGATCGCCTAAATAAAAATTTTTGGCCTTATCCTTATCCTCATCCCCAACCATCCACTTTTTCCCCCAGGTAATAAAACACCCTTCAACACCCTATGGAAATAAAAAAAATTGTAAAATTTTTTTATATCATGAGCTCCTCCTAAATCCTTTCCAGCATTATAGCGTTATAACCTCCCAATTCTATTTTATTTTAGTATGTACAAGTAAAAAGTTTTGTCCAGTCCCAAACTAGGACTCCCACAGTACGAGCACCTGTGCACTAGGGCTATGAGTAGCATGGGGAACATTTCTACTTTCTATCACTCTGTGTTGACCGCTGACCCTGGACCTTGATTTCTTCATAAATGTGTCTGGGAGAGTGATTTGGAACATGGACGAGGAGGGTTGGGAAACCCTTAGGTAAATATCCTTACAGTTTCCATGAGACAAACCATAAAATTTACTCCAAATCTCGTTCCCACAAGACTCCACCATATGTTCCCTCATAGCTCACCGCAATGTTGGCGTTGTAGTTGTGCTTCAGCTACTTTCCTTTACATTTGGTGGTCGTGCCTGCAGCTTTTGGGGTTCTGCTAAGGGAAGCCCTGATTCAGGCATTGAGTAAGGCAGAATATTCACAGCCACTAATAGCATGGACTCAAAAACTCATTTGCCTTTATCTTTAATCAGTTTGCAACAACACAAATGAAGCATAAAGTTTTTACAAATATGTGCTGACTCATTATCATTGTAACAATTCATATGGCAGAATGAATAATGGCCACAAAAAGAATCACAGTATTTTAAGTCACATCTTTAGTCTTATTTATTAGTAGTCTCTTGATAATTGCTTTAAAAGGACAATTATGAATTTCCACAATCACATTTACTCATTGATGCATTTCATGAAAAAAATTAATACATTCATCATGTCTAAACATATAATAGGAATTTTAAAGTTACATAAAGGGACAACTATAAAGGACTTGTATTGGAATGTCTTAATGACAAGCAACAGTTTTCATTTGAAAAGTCCTTAAGACTTCCAAAATAAATATTATGCCGATGTTAATGTAATTCTACTACAGCATACTAATGATTGTTACTCCACTTTAACATGCAGTTAGAAGAAGGGGTGTTCTGTCCTCCCAAATTTACCACCATAACAAATTTGAAAAATCAAGGATAATAAATTAATTCCAGAAACAAAGATAAACAAATTAAAAACATTTAAATACAGACAAATGTTTCTGCCAAGCTATAGAAGACGTGTAGCAGAACCTGCTTTGTGTATTTAGGTATATTGATTTTAGATAATTAAAAGCAACCCAAAGTAAATATGACATCCTAATTGTACTAGATTCAATTACAATTACAAGCTTACATCATTACAGTAATATTATACATATATATATATATATATATATATATATATATATATGCCTTCTGCATGCATCTGTATATATGGCTCACTTGTCTAACTCTTTTTGCTTGAGAACAGTTCTAGACTGGGCTACATCTCTTTGCTTTGTGTATGATGGCCCTGGCTCACTCCAACTCCAAGTTGGCACTTGTTTTTTGTGAGACATACCTCCTTGCCTAATCTAATTCGGGAATTTGGAAAGTTTGGAGCCCTGTCTAATTTTAAAATCAACTACAGTAAGTACTCTGCCCTCAACATTTCTATCCCTATCACCCAACTACCTTCCATACAATCAGAATTTATCTTTGTCCTTGACATGAATTAAATACCTTGATGTTCTCTTGCCCCACTGTTTAGCTGACCTCTATCATATTCATTTTACCCAACTCTTACTTGCCTTGGACCTCTCTAGAAGCAAATTGGAAAGTTTCTTGTGGCTGTGCAGAACCAACGTCATTAAAATGACAGCTCTTTGCCTTTTTTATTCCTTGCTCTCTCTCTATGGGGAAAGGGTGTAGTGGTCCAATGTCTTCATCTCCTTGAAAAGGCTAGAGTCATGCCTTTTAATGTTCTATAGAAAAACTGTCCCTCTCACTCAGATTTTTGGCTGCATCTGCAAGCGAGAAACTCCATTCAACGTTGGGTCTATTTGAGGGGGGTCATCAGACCACTCATGCCCTTTAGAGACCTTTGCGCCAAGCATCACAGTAGCCAGATCTAAAAATTCTTGATGGTTTTTAAATCACCCTGCCTCTTTACTCTGGTATCGGTATCTTCATAGGCAGGACCATCCCCGCTAGCACAGTGAGTTCTATAATATTATTTTTGCTTGTATCATTGTGCTGCCCAACTCACACAAACGCCTTTGGGGATCTCAGACCCAAATAGTCCCTTTATGGCATAAACTCAAAGACCTGGCCTTGCATATCTTTGGGACTAAATTTGATGGATATCCCAATTTCCAGCTACAAAAAATGATGCCCCTAAATCTGTTATTCTGGTGCATTGGTTGCCCTCTGTGATTCCATCCCTGAGGGTGTGGTTCGATGGAGTTGACTTCTGTATGGATTGTGTCCCCAAATTTACTGAAACATGGTTTGCCTGGTTGGAGCTATAAAACAAGGTTATTTACCATCTGTCTTTGTGAGAGTGCCCTATATGTCCCCATAGGGAGAGAACTGGTTCCACACCCATCTGTCTCTCTTACTCTCTTTCTATCCCTTTTCTATACTTTTACCATTTTGCCATATACTAACCTCATGTTTCCTGGAGTTGGCATCTTAATGGGTATATTGGTATATGTTTACCCATGTGATTTATATGTACAAGCCTGTCATGTGTGGTTTCCAAATTAAAAGATAATACACCATAAGCTTCAATGTGCATATGAGCCTTGTTTTCTTTTCTTCATCAAATGGTAAGTGAAAGGATTACATTATATCAGCTCTATTATTTTCAGAAAATTAGTATAATATGCAATACTAGGTCAAGCACATTCATTTAAATTCAACAGTGTATTGGATTTATTAACAAAGGACTGTTACTTTGTTCCTGCAACCTTTTATTTTTTGGATGCTTTGCATTGCTTTTCATCTTTTCTTCTTTATTATGGAAATTTCAGCACAACTACAATAAGTAGATAGGAAACAAAGCACAAAATTGGACAAAAGAAGACAGAAACCCATGCGACAGTTCATAGCGTTCGATTGTTATAATATTCTTCATTTGTGTGTTTGGCTTGCTTTGAGAGTTATTGTTAATTTGGCTGTAGGGAAATATACAAGGAATCAAAGAATAATGCTCATTCTATGAAGAGAGCCCACTTGAATGCAGCACTTTAATATGGTATTTTTAAAATGTATTTATAATCTACTTAACTATACTTATATCTCTGACAGAGATATGCAGTGGATTATGGACACCACTCAACACACAATGCAAGAATTCAAGATAACCTAATTTGTTTTGATAATTTAAATAAGAAACAAATTAAAATTTGTTATTAATGGAATACTATAGGTAAATAATATAAGTAATAATATAAGTAATTTTGATTGTAAAATGTGAAGTTCTACAAAATATGTTGACAATTTGTGATGGTGGTGATGAAGATAATTAAAGTAATAATAATAAGTAATAATAATAGTAAGTAATAAGTAATAATAATAATAATAATAAATGCATATATTTATAATGTGCAACTCATTTTATGCTTAGCATCACAAAAGTACAGTGGCATTTGTCAAGTCCAATCAATAAAGCAGCAGAAAATTATTAGACCCCCTCCACCTCACATGATGCTTAGAGACAGTTGACACAAAACAGGGACAGTTTGACAGTTTATTCTTATTATACAAATGGAGGGTTAGTAAAAGCCAAACCACACTACAGTTAATTAACAACCAATTTAAGAAGTGGTCTTTTATTTTTTTTTACATTGTTGGATATTATGAATATGCAGCAAAACATGAACACAGTAACAAATAGTTTTAAAAATTATCAATTGTCATTCCAGTTTAATTAGAGCAGTTCCTAATTAGAACAAATAACAGCTACTTTTCCAGATGAATAGAAACAGTTATTCTTTAATGCCTTCAATAATGAACATTAATGTATGTAACACATTTTACTAATTAGACATTACTAAAATAAAATTTTTAAACTAAAGGAAGAAAAATGAAATGACAACATAGCTTTGCAATTTATGCAAAATCTCTGTCTTGGATGACATTGTAAAACGTATCAAATTTTAATTGCATTATTTTTAAAACTAAAACAATTGATATGTAATAAAGAATGGCTGCAGTATTTTGCACACATTAATGTTATAAATCTGCTTTTACAGATGTTAACTTAATTGCTATAGTTATTTTTATCTTTGTCTATAATTGACAATATGGACATACAAAACATTGCTCCATACAGTTTGGTATCTGCAAAGAGAACATTCTCCTTTGTTTGAAAAGCTTGAGCCAGACCTCTGTGCAAATAGATACAGGGGTCTGGACTTATGTATGGTAGTGGAGAGTGAACTCCCTCACCTCCATGGAATTCTAAACACTTATGTGTCCAGATCCTAAAACACACCACAGATTAACAAGACTAGTCCGATTAACCTGTAGATTGAAATAAGAGTGCTGAATGATTTGTACTTGCAACAGAGCACTATAGAAAGTATTAATTTATTTCACAAATATACACACTCATAGATATACACATAAAAACCACATTAGACCATTTTTATTTACATTTGTGGAATTTTAGCAGCCGGAAAGTTGGGCATTTGTGACTTAAATACACCCAAGGAAATCCTATATATGTCTTTTCCATCATCATCTAGATGGTGAAGTATCACATCATACCATACTAAGAAAAGTGTGTGGAATACTCTTCTCAACAATTGACGATTTAAAATTTGTTGTTGATAAACGCTGTGGTCCTACTGTGGTCTAATGTGATTTTTGTGTGTATATCTATGAGTGTGTATATTTGTGAAATAAATCAAAACTTTCTATAGTACTCTGTTACAAGTACAAATCATTCAGCGCTCCTGTTTCAATCTGCAAGTTAATCGGACTAGTCTTGTTAACCTGTGGTGTGTTTTTGGTTTTGTATCTTTTATGGGCTTGACAGTTTTCTTTTTCTTATGCTATGTTAATTTATTTCATAGTTAAAGATTTTCTTCATTTGTAAATAAAAATTGTTATTATTTTTTATTTAAAGCAAAATATTCAAAAAAGCTCTAAGGAAATGAGATAAACGCCAGTGCCAGCCTACCTCTAACCTTCAACCCATCCCTAAGACAAAACTTAACCATCCCCTCTATGCGCCATACTCTCCCATAGCAACAAAGATGTCGATGTTGTTTGTGTGGAAAAAAAGTGTAAGAAAGCAGAGTGTTGGAAAAAATTATATAGTAATGATTAGGTAAGTTGCAGAAATAAGGATTTTTCAGCATAGTTACCCATTCCTTATAAAACTAGTGGAGTATATAGAACAGATATTATTTTTACAAGCAGTGTAAGCATGGTGCTGGCCAAAGAATTATTTTACATTTTGACAGGAATATGTGTGAAGGTCTTGTATTTGAATAACATTTAAAACCTATCCAGACAGCATTCTCTGTTGTCTTCTAAATCTATTGTAAAATGATTTAATTTCTAATTAATTAGATAATTAAAACAATATTTTGTTACTAGACGCATGTCATATTTTTTATCCGTGCAATCCCCTCTTGTCAATTTGCACATCATCTTGTGTTAAAATGTATATTATAAAATTAGGAATTTGAAACCTGCAAAGTATATTAGCAAAACCTAATCTGACATATTCATTTAATGTTAAGAAGGTTTCGAAGCTACAAGTCAGTAGAAGATCTTAGTGTAGACATGTCCTGAACAAAAAAAAGTTCAATCTCATTTCTAAAAGATTACAAAAGAAGGCATTAACCCATATCCCAGAGGCATCAGTTAATTAAAATGAAGCAAAATTTAAGAGCCCTTTCCATTTACATTAATAAAACATCCAGGCTTGTGTTAGAAGTCAGCAGTCATGTGACTTTATTTGGCTCTTCTTTATAATTGAACTATGCATTTGAATTTCATTTATCTCCCGCATTATCAACTAAATCAGTGAGAGCAATTAAGATGGGCACACAATGCCGAAATCCCAAGGGCTAGGAAACCTTAATATTCTATGAAAGATTTTCTAAAATTTTTATGCAACAAAAAATGTTTCTCAGAATGTTTGTATTGATTGTTACTGGTTTCAAAATACAAAAGCGAAAAACATTATTCATTTTAATTTCATAGGTAATAAAAGTAATCACTCTATTTTAAGACTCTCTGCCAAATATATGTAAATAAACACACACAGGGGTATATTTACTAAGCGGTGAGATTGCAGTGAGATTAAAAGTGGGGATGTTGCCCATAGCAACCAATCAGATTCGAGCTCACATTCTCCAGTGTGTAAAATGAAACTGAGAGCTTGAATCTGAATGGTTGCTATGGGCAACATCCCCACTTTTCAATCTTACTGTAATCTCACCACTTAGTAAATTTAGGCCACAGAGTTCATTTACATATGGCATGATCTGGTCTAGTGAATATTTGCAAAACACGGATACATTGGGGTATATTTACTAAGCAGTGAGATTGCAGTGAGATGTATTATTGCTGAAATGTGGAATATTGTAATGAATATTGAAGTGGATTAGCTGGAATACCGGAATTCTGTACAAACTGTATTATTGCTGTGACTTGGTTATTTACTTGATACTTGATAATCATTAACACACTTTTTCTGAAATACAGAACTATACCATACTATACTATAGCAAAATCTATGGTGTTAGTGCTTATAACAGGATAGATCTTCCCCAACTATCTGTGTGCTGTATGTGTTCTGTGTCTAATATTCACACCAGTGCTGGGATTCTAACCTGGCTTTAGACATCCAATGATCCGTACTGAGCTCTTATCCTACACACAATAGTCGCAACACTTTTTCTTCTTTAAATCCTCCCCTCAATAACTGCCACTTACTCTCTTCCCACTCCCATTATATTAAGTCAGTATGAGGGTTTCCATGCTATAAATAAAGGTGAACCCCTTTCAGAGAAATACTGTCTGTAAAAGCAGAAACTGTTTTCTGGGATATCACATGAAGGATAATAAGTTTCTCATTATAATGGTTGTGCACCATAACTATATACTCTTTCTCAGTGGTATGGTTCCTCATAAATTAATATACCCACATATTTTACTTTTCCCCTCTATATTAATTTAGGGTACCAATTGTTGTACCCCGTTATAGTTAGTTGACAGTATTATTTTGGTTAATTTCCATTCCCCACCAACTATCTTTTACTTTTTCCATGAGGACATAAGGCTGTTGGGCATTTATATTTCAACCATGCTCCAGGTGTGGAGCTCTTTCCTTGGCACTAACTGATAATGGTGTCCTGGGGGGATTTCACTAACTGACGAATTACAGAAATTGTCAGCCGCTGACGATTTTGGTGACGATTTCCACAAATGTGTATTCACTAAGTGACGAATGTTTTTTTTCGTCATTTTGTTTGACGTTTACAGATCGTCAATGTCATATCGCTGTGACGATCTTTGCAATACAATGGATACAAAAATGGAATTCACTAAATGACGAATATTGTATTC